>VYZQ01007703.1:48718-60201 GCA_013400655.1 Mystacornis crossleyi | reverse complement strand
ACTGAAAAAATAAAGATACTTTCATTCAGGGAGGAAAGGAATGCCAGAGGAGCAGAAGGTTTGAAAATGAGATGCTGTGTGGAAGTATCTGGGTAGACCTTTGATCTTCTTTAGAAAGGATCACCTTTGCCTTTGGTCCTTACATGTGAGTGAGAACTTTACTTACTTGGCATAAGCCTGTTGTTTGCTCAGGAGAACCAAAGTAAAATGCTGCTTTTGGTATGCTATTAGTGAGTGAACTTCACACTGACCTGTGTACAAAATCCTGGGGACAGCAGAGGTGTGAATAAATATGCACGTTTCCATCAGGTTTGATCAAACCAATGGGGGCTCCTTGCAGCAGCAAAAATAGTCTGATTACACATGGGTCTAATGGATCCATTATCTAAAAGAGCGGCTTTCTTTACTCTTCCATGGAGTACAAAAGTGGTATTTGCTGTTGGGTAGGTCTAATCATAGCAACCATCATTACATGAAATCTGAGGAAGAGAGGAATCGTAACCTCAGTAGAGCTACTCTGGCTTTATGGTAATAGGTGGATGCTGTGTGTGGTATGTGCACCACGTGCTTATGACAAGGAAGTGATTAACAGAACGCCTGGAAACCTGACATGATTGCTTAACTTATATAATTTTTTAAACCTATATTTGCTTTTGTACTCAGAGTCAAACATGGAGTCAACTCAGATTTCATTGTTCTAAGTTAAGTGAAAGCTGCAGAGACCTCTGTGGAGCTGGTTTGCCTAACCTAGCAGGGAAAAATCTTGTTTCCTTTTTCGTGGGTGTTTTCTTCATCTCTAATGAAAGCCCAAGCTTTGGCCTTCTCTATTGCAGAAAAGGGCTGTGTTACCTGATACCATTAGTCAAGCTCTGTTTTTCAGATTGTTCCCCTGGCAACCATGAACTGTCATGACAGATGGGGATCAGTCATCTTATGTATTTCTTGAGCATTAAGAAATATTCCCAGAGAGGGACCACTTGGGCTAGGTGCCTCTGGGAGTTGGGAGTTCTTGTTCCATTTGGACATGATCTAAGGGTTTTTGCCTTATTTATGTACCCTCTTGCATGTAGATTGGGTGTTTAAGTCTTTGGGTCTACAAGTGCACCTGTATCACAATGGGTAAATAGCACTGACCTCTGTAACAGATGTATTGCACATTTAATGTTTGCTAAGTGGTGTAAATTCATTTCATTAGAAATGTTGGCTCTTTGACTTCACAAGAAACGTTGCAAGCTTGTAGATGACTCATGTGTCTGCACAATAAGGTTTTTAGCATACGTTTCAACCAAGGTTAGCTTTCTATTTTCATATTTGCTCTTCCATATCACAGTGCAGCTGTTCTGCTTCTAGATACTATGAATCCTGTGTTTAGAAGAAGTTACACCATTGTAAGGTATGTCTCAAATACAAGTCTGTTTTGATTTATTTTGTTTTTTTGGAAGTTTTCTAACTGCTCACCCATTTTATACTTTCATATCAGTGAGCCGAAGTGCTTCCACCAATGTGCGAGGGACAATTTTAAACTTTTAGTGCAGTGTTTGTTTACATGTAATAGCAAGCTCACACATTCCTGTGTCCACTGAAAATAGCTAGATGCTTCACTTACATCATCATGTCAAAAACTAATCCCTGTTTCTTCTGGGACATGAGCAAGTCACTCTTTTTATTGGGAAGCCTCATTTTGCTGTGGTCAGTATCCATCAGAAGCTGCCTTGGTTCCTGGGATAAGTGTCAGTGGCGCTGTAGTTTCAAGCTGTAGCAGCAGCATTACTGACGAAGGCCTCACCCAAAAGCAGAGCTGCCTATAATACTGTCAGTACATGTGCTTTCTAATAAAAGCTGGGTCAGCTTTTGGTCCCCAAGACCACTAGAATTTAAAAGCTGCGTCAGCTTTTGGTCCCCAAGACCACCAGAAATTTTGCCAGCATCAGCACTGAATGATTTTTTTTGTGGCTTGCAGTAAGGAAGGGATTTCTTTTTGAACCAAGTGCAAATTAAGAACATAATCCATGTAACATAGAATTCTCCTGGAAGGTCACATTTTGTTTTGCTGCATGTTAACCAAGCTTCACCAGAGTGACTCAGCTCCAGCTAAACTGTTATAACTAAATGAGATTGTATCTTTGTTTTAGAGACTGTATTACACTTACATATCTAGCCCATGGATTTAGGGAACTTATCGGTGAATACAGGGTACCCGAAGTGTTTGTTTGGACATTGCAGGATCTGGTAGAACACTCTTACCAAGGAACTGCGACCCTGAGTGAGTTTTTTGCAGTTGGATGTTAAAGTGCCACTGGACCTTTGCTTAACTTTCAGGTGTGAATTAAGTTAGTTATATTCCTAGTAAAGAGCTTTGATGCACAGACATCAAAACAAAAGCTATGATGAACGTCTGAAGGATTTACAAACTAAACTTCTCACCAGCCTCTCATGCTTAGGAGATGTACTCAGACATTGCCTGAACACATTGGTCTGCTGGGATGTATGCCGTGCAGAGATAACAGATATCATTGTTTCCTCTCATAGTCAAGAACCCAGTGATTAGAGAATGCTCTTATTCGTGAAGTTTAAGGAGAATCGGCTTGCTTTTCTTTCCCTGATGTCTCATCTTAGAAGAGTAACTTGTTGGGAGCAACAGGGGCTCTTCAGGTCAGAGCTGGGATAGCAGCTGTGCTTTTAAAAGCCACGTATTTCTGAAATAAGGTCTACCGTGCCTGTCTGCTGCAAAGAACATCTGTCTATATTGTCAGGCCTCTCCTTAGCTAGCATTAAGCTAGGGCTGGAGAAACAGAAAAATCAATCTTGCAACAGCAGTGAAAGTTCAAATAATGCTTTAAATTCTGCTGTAAACCCTTCTGGCTTCCCTAATGTAATGCTACTCATGTTATTTTCCTCACTGTTTATGGTTTTCATTATCAGTTGTCATTTGAGATGACTGATAAGATGTGACTTGTAGCTTCCCATAAACTGAGTCTGGAAAGCATGTATGCCTTAATTAAGCTGTAGAGTTTTCTATCTATTTGAATGAGATAATACTGACCCTATCAAGCTTGTTACATTGATAAAACTAGCACTTTCACTGACACAGTGTGGACATTCCCCAGTCTGGAACTGATGAGAGAAATTAAACCTGGTTGCACTTCTGTCAAGGAGGCAGCTGGATATCACCATGATAATGTCCCAGGCTTCTTTCTTACAGGATATTTTGAAGCATTTTATCTTGCTGTATCTTTTTGGAACTATTAATTCAGTATAAAATACTGAAAATTTTGGTTGGTCATAGAAACAGCAAAATGAGTGTATGTCCCTGAGTGCTGCTGGGGAGCTCTGTTCCAGGTCTGAAGGGGGACTGGGTATGAGGGGAAGTCTCACTTCATGGATACGTGTCCTGTTTGAAGTCTGCTTCTTTTGTGAGAGACTCATTTGGCACTGACCATGTTAGAAGAGAATTTACATCTGTGACTCCTCCAGAGCATCTCCTTTCTGTGCACAGAGCCTTTCTTAAGCAGTCATGTTTCCAACTGACTGTCTTGGCCAGCTCCCACTCAGGACACCAGCTTTCTGAACCTTCTTCCTGGAGCACCTTATGGAGGGGAGTCTAAATGCCCCAAATGCCAAAGAACCAGACACCGTGGTGCTGTTTGTTAAAACAATGTGGGAATGAGGCACTTCCCAGTAATAAGGAATTAAGTGACATCATGTTGTGCTTGTATCATTTTTGCTGTTTTTCAGCAGGATAGTGATGCATGTGTGCAAATATTGATTTGAAACAGCTTTGTCTGCTTAGACTAGAAGTTTATACAGACATAGGAATACCAGTAATTTTCCAGTTGAGAAACATGAGATTCAACTGTCTTAATGACTTCTTGTGCAGTAACTACTAATTTAGCATGTAGTGAAATAACTTGAAGAGTCATGCAGAAGAACCATTGTGGGTTTTTAATTTAAATCTTTGCTTGCAAGTCTTTATGTGTCATTAAAAACAGGGCTTCACGGCACTGTGAGAAATCAGTGGCTGATGTCACTGACCCAAGGCAGACTTGCCTTTCAGGGATAGTTTAGGTAGTTACATAAGTGTCCCCATAAATCTCCAGTGGTGGAGATTTCACAGCCTCCGTAAGCAATGTGTTTCACTGCTCATCTACTCCGACCACCAGATTTTCCTTATCTGTTGCCATTTTGAACATGTTACTCTTCTCACTGAGCATTGGAACAATACTTACATTTTTTTCTTTCCTCTGTATGAAATATTGTCTTTTTTTAATGTTTTTTTCTAGACTGGATAAGCGTGGTTCTTCCATGAATTTGAACTGAAATCTGAAAGACTTCTACTATATTCATATTAGTCTTGAATAGTTCTTGAAGTACAATACTCAAAATCAACATAACTGTGTGAAAGATGGTTATCAAAACCAAGACTAAAAGCTGCCCAAGCAAATAAATTATTAGAAGCTGATTCATTGATACAAGTGAAATAACAAAGCCATCTTTCAGTTTTTATTTCACAAGCAGCTCTCCTTATGGAAAAAAAATTATGTGGCGTTTTAACTGTCTTTCCAGTTAAAGAAACGGCAACACGGCATCCAAACCATTTAATTTGCTGTTTAAAAAAAATTCTGTGAAAGCAGGATTTATAGATATGCTAGTGTCAGTAAACCATTGTATTAGCCCCCAGGCTTCCCATAGTGTCAGTAAACCATTGTATTAGCCCTCAGGCTTCCCAAGATCAACAACTTCAAATAACGCAGACTTTCTGCTAGGTTGAAATTCAATTACTTGAAAGGGACATAACAGAAAAAAGCTCCTGAAATTGTAAACCCAAGGTGCTTGAAGTAACAAAAACATTGCTGTTGCTTCCTGCCTTAAAAAGAACTGTACTTACAGCTAATTAATTCTTACCAGTAAGGTAAGCATGTTAGGCACAAATTTCTCTTTCCTACATATAACTAAAGAGAGGAGCAGCAGATCTTCATTTGAACTTTCAGAATAAAAAAACCCAAACAAACTGACATTTCTTAGCTTCTGAGGAACGAAAAAAAGCACTGATATGAACTGCATACCTTATGAAGTTGGAATTTTATAGCTGGTTTGAATTACATGTAAGTGATGACAGTAGTATTTGTGGGTCTGCTTTCAAAGTAAGTGTTTTAATTCACTAGAATGTCATTTTGGTATTTTTAAACACATACCACATTAATGACCTGTATAAATTTATCAGCAAGGTGGGTTTTGTGCTTAGGTGTTATATATATCAAGTAGGACTAAATCCATTGTTAAAGTTCAGAAAAGGTGGAATGAACAAAACTTTTTAAAGGTTATCCCATTATCAACTTTCCGAGTCTCCCTCTACCAGCTTCTAATGTGGAAGTATTTTATGCTAATTTAAGAAAGCCTCAACAATACTGAAGAGTGCTGACCTCTAGTAGGCAAACCTACTTCATTTATAATACATAAAAGATCAGGATTTCCTTTTGCAGAAACTATGCTGAGTGTGCAGCTGGGAATAGAATACTAGCTGATTAAGGTGTTAAAAGACAAACTAACTTAAACTTTCAAAAGTTGTTTATTAGAGATAAAACTTATTAGGCTGTAATGAAAAGCATAGTTATTATCCTGAATTAAAAGATCTTTAAAAAGATATGAAATTAAGACTATTTCCCTCATGGCAAAACCTTGAGATTCTGAAGCACAATTTCTGATTTACTCATTAGTTTATCATATCTTTGATCAGAAGACCTGTTGCTAGCAATTGAGCAAATTGTCAAATACAAATATTAGCCTGAGACATAGTCAGTGAAATTTAAAAGTTCTAATACAATAAATACAATGAATCTGACTGAGATATTTCAGATATAAAGATAAAAGTTTTTAATATTTTCTGCCTCATGAACACCAGATTTAATTGAGAATAACATCACTCGATAATACAAGTTATTAAAAATAACTGGGAAAACACCTTCATATTTAAGAATAAGTTTTAACCATCAGGGATTAAGGTGAACATCACGGGGTATATGCGCGCAGTTTTGCAGCAAAGCACAACGGAAAAAGCTGATACCAACTAGCAAGCAGAATCAGCAGGCCAGAGAAAGATACACCTTGGGTATTTGTGTGTCCTCAGCAAACCGTAACTTGTAAAATAAGGAAATTTATTCTCAACTTGTGTGTCTTTGTAAAATTTCCTCATTTTAATAATTTCCACGGAAGTAACTTCTTGTTGGGACTTCACCACATATGCAAGGAACAAAATGCCCACAACACATTCAAGTTTACAGTAGGTGCTAGAGAAAAACAACACTGCAATTGCAAATCCGGTGGGGATTTTTTTTGCCAGTTTCTAATTTGTTGCTAGAAATCATCATTAACTCGTGTTTTGTATTAATACCAAAATACAGTGACATTTCAAATCCACTAGAGCAATTTGTTAAAACCTTCACTTTGGGCCATTTGTCAAATCGGAAGTTGAATAACTGACATTTCCTAACTTTAACCTCTAAAATACAGAAGCAAAACAAGTTTAATTCAGCATAATTCTATATCTAAACTTCAAAAATGGCCTCTGACGTTGTCTGAAATGTAAACTTTCTTCAGCACCAAGGAAGTCTGTGTTTGCTAGGAAGTTGGTTTTTCTGAGATGAAACCTTGACCAGCATTTTAGTCACCCCTAACTTTGGTTCAGGATAATAAGCTACTTAAGATTGATGTTTTCAACATTAATCTTAAGCAGCAAAGATCTAACATGGCCCTCCTGAGTCTTTATGCATCAAGATGTTGATATATTCCTCATATATTTGATATATAACACATGTATGTATATACTATACACTACTCATATATACACACACACCATGTATAAATAAACGCATATATAGTGCACCTACGAGGGCCAAAAATCTTTTGCAGCTATTCTTGTCAGTTAAGGTACAAGCACAATCATCAGGATTTAACAACCAAGAACTGGGTATGCCAAAACTAAAGTATAGTCTGACACAATATTGTGCTTTTACTATTCTTACATTTAATAGTGCAAAAATAAAAAGTCAGTAGTTTACTATTTTAAATATTCCTAATTATAAAAATATTTCTGTTTGCAACCAGAAAATGCAGTAGCTGTTTTGCAAAAACATGACGTAAAATACAGAGGCCAAATGATAATGTTAATACTGTTTTTGGGGAACTGAATTATAAAATTAGCAGTCCTTTATACAACTGTAAGAAAACAGCTTTAAAAGATCATTTGCCAAGCATATTGGCAGCATATATGAAGCAAAGATAGTAAGTCCATTTGAGCTCAAGCTGTACAGATGTCAATGTGTGCTAGTAATTCTCTATGCTGGCTTGTTGGATATGCCACTTTACATCTGGGACACTCGAGGAAACTTTCATTAAGGCAGCTGGAATGTTTCAGGGGAGGACTTCTGTCATATGTGATCAGCTTCTTGTCAAATACAGCTTGCAAATCTTCTTGGGGTTCCATACGTCCAGATTCCTGGAGTTTCTGGAAAAGGAGGAGCTTCACTGTAAGACTGGGGCATGCATGCACTGATCAAATACTGTAGGAAAATATATTAAGGCCTGATAAGCCTTGTGTGTGTTACAGCACTAAGGATTGTGCCCTGTTCACCAGCAAGGAGTCTGAGTGGAAGCACATTGCAGCTTTGTCATGGTGCAACAGACAAAACTGGGTCACACACTGTGATACAAAATACAGAGTGTTCCCTGCTCAGCACCCTGACTGTTCTGGAGCTCCTGCTGCAGTACTCCTGCTCCGTGCATGCTGGAGAGAAAAGCAATGCCTGCCTGGCTGGCACAGGGCTCTGCACCTTGGGGAAACAGACAAAGGACGGATGAACACTTAGTGCTTGAAATAAGATCCCAAAGTAAGCAGATGTATGTTTATGCAAAATCCCTGGCTAAATTCACCTGCAAGTTATTCAGTACATACCAGAGGTTCCAGATGGGTTATTTTCTCCTTGGCCTTGTGCAGCTCCTTGAGAACTTGGTTTAATTGATGCTTCAAGTTCTGGCGATCAAGCTTTCCATTCTCTAAGTCTGTGGTGCATATCTGGATCTGGCAGCCGCACAAAGTGAAAAATTAAAGTCAAAGCTATTAAGAACTGGGAGGAATGTTTCCCATTTATATATTTAAAGTCAGTTTTGCTCTGCAAGAACATCTTAAAATGGGATTAAAATGAAAATTTAAATGAAAAATTAAAGATTGCTGTTGCTTTCACTACAGTGAAATTCGCACATGCCCAGTTATCTCCCTTGGCAGAGGTGCAGTTTAAAGTTGTGTTGGTTGGAGGGTGTTTCAATTTCATAAATAAATAAAGAGAACAGAAAATACAGCAATGCAATTATTTCTATAACTATATCAAAAATATATTACAAAACCTCAGTTAGGTGATTAGTTTCAGGATATTTTTAGGATGTTTCCTGTGCCTTATCTGAGGCTGTAACTGTTGAACAAGTGATTGTGGAGAAAATAGCATCAAGTTTGATCATAACCCCTTATCAGTACAAGGTTACAGATTTTCCTCCTGACAGATGTGCCAAAATTTTTAGAAGTACCAAGACATTATGCATGGTTGAATATTCATGCCTAGCATCACTTTATTTAATACACTAACCATTCTTAAATGTGAAGTTAGACTAGAAAGACTTTGTGCCTAACACAGATGAAATATCAGCACTTCAGCAGCTAATTGGGTACCTGTTCTTCCAACACAGCTATTCTTGTGTGTTCTGCCTCCTGTTTGAGCAATGATTTACGAAGAAGTTGCACCTACAAGGCAGATGAACACTATAACAAACAATTTCCATATACAATAGTTAATAAGCTTAGAAATAATTAATTTATAATGGGATGGAAGCAAACTCTTACATTCCAATGCCAACAGAAAATGTATGCCTGTTATGCAATAACCAAACTCAATTCAAATGTCTACTTCCCCAAGGAAAACCCTAGGGAGAAATTGTTATTGCACTGAGAAGGTGGGGTACAGGATGATGTTATTGTTAAAAAAAGAAACCAAAAACTGAAGCCTCCTAGGTGATTGCCAGGATGCTGACAAAAATATACTCACAAAACCTATGTTTGCACTAACATGATATGATGTTAACAAAAACAAATAATACCAGGGTTTTTTTAAATATAAGAGAACAAGTTTAAGGGTCAGAAAGTACTACATTATAATCATTAAGTAAATGCATACATTAAAATATCCTCTGCTTTCAGCATGTATAAACTTTTATGATAATGCTGTTGTTCAGCTTCAAAAAATAAAATAAACATCTTTTAATCACTATTAACCAGTGAGAACCAGCCTGTGTTTAGAGTGCTTAACTGTTGTTCTGGTTTTGGCCTACTTTAGTGTATATTAAATTTTATTCTCTTTTTTCAAATATCAGTTGTATTGTAGCTGCCAGGTGACAGCAAATATTAGTGGTATTCCATAGGAGCACATGATAAAATGAATTTTTACCTTTCTTGTTCTCATTTACTATTAGTCTTAAGGATGAACTATATTAGAATCAATTCAATATTTTCTCACTTCTCTTCTGGGTCCCTTAAGACCAGGGAAATAAATGAACAAAGAAGTTCCTTGTCTAAACAATTCCGTTTTAACCACAAGGACATGAGTCTAGATCTGTGTAAAGAACAGTTACCAGAGAGAGGGATGGTCCATTCTGATTAACTATGAATTTTCATCTCTCTTGATTCTTTGCTAATGATCTCAAACCTCCAAATCCATCCACTTACCTGACATAAAAGATCTTCCGACTTTTCTTTTTCTTCTCTGAGCTGTTCTTTGATAGTTTCATTTTCTTGTTTTAGTCTTTGCACTTTCTCTTTCATTTTATTTTCATTTTCTTGAGTCTTCATTTCAGCAACCCGTTGTGACTGCAATAAGGCATTTAAACTCATCATTTCCCCTTGTGTTTCTTCATATGTCTTTTTGAGTTCATTTAATTCAGATCTCAGCTGGGTTATAGTGCGCCTTTCAGTCTCAGGATCATGCTTAGCAGTTAGTAACAGCTGGTCATAGAATTCTTGCTTTTCCTCTTGTAGATGACCTAACGAGTCAGAAATAATTGAGTTAGTAATGTAAAAAAAAAAAACACTTAAAAGTCAGAGCGCTAAATCTTTAACAGCATTTTAAGGTTTATTAATAGAAATTGATGTAGTAGGTTATTGCACAGCTCAGATTAGAATTAAACTTTAGTTGAAACAGCTTTCAGTTTTTATAATGCATTAAGTCTCCTTACCAATATACTCACTGGGAAACACAGTTCTTACAAGGCCTCATGCATTATACTGACACCTGGGAATCTGACCCAAAGACACTGGATTCCTACTTCCACTTTTAGGCTCCTTAGCCAAGCTGCTGGCATTACTCCCTCCCTAGAGGCACCCTTGGGGATGTGATGGATTCTACTTCAACCTTGTTGACCAAAGCCAGACCTTCCACTGTCTTTTGCAGACCATCTTTTCCAAATAGTATGCCATAAATTACTTTTAAATAGCAAATAGAAGGGACTAGGATAATTCTTTTGATTAAATAAATGCTTGATTCTTGGGTAGCAACTATTACTTAAACCAGAGTTAGAAAATTATCTGCTTGTTGACCCAAGAAAAGTTTATTAAGTAGGAAAAAATTAAGAGGAAGACTGCAGAAATTCAGGAGTAATACAAAACATACTTAGAAGCAAAATGAGGGATGCAGAATTTCATGGGCTTTGCTGATTTTTGGTACTGTAAATTTTGCGACTTTGATACTTTTCCTATTAAAGACTTACCATAATTCTTCAAAGTGTAATTTACTAGGGAGAGTTTCCTGCTTGACTATTCTCCCTTCCCACAGCTATGAACTAAGCCTTACCTTCTCATTAGCAGTATTCCTTTATAGGGCAATGACATCCTCAGAGATAGGCCAAGTTTTTCCTTGGAAAATGTTGTCGTATATACTTTCAACTTGTATAGCTAGGTTCTTAGAAACTTGGATTTCTGCTACTGCCTAGTTGCTTGAAGAGAGGAACTTTCTTACACCCTGACTTCTAGTCTCCTGGCTTCCCTTGTGGCAAAGCTTTGACTGCAGTAACTGGGGTACATTTCCTGGTGAGCTGAGTCTGCCTCCCTCTAAAAATACTGTTCGTAGATTTCTGAACAGCACCAAAACAAGTTCATGATGATATTTTACCATTTTCCAGAAAGAGTCAAACAGCAATACAGAAACCAAGCCACAGCCCATGAATTACTAAGCAGCAAGTCTGTGGGTATGCTCTTACTCCACATGATGCTAGTTCTATTTAGTGAATTTACCTTGCAGGTAAATTCAGTTGCAGCATGTATGAAATTAATAATTGATAATAAGAAAAGCAAGCCTTCTGATTCTTCTGCTCAATATGATTTTAATTTTATTAATACTGAGAGGGTGTGCCTTACTGAGGAACTGCACAGCAAGGAAGTGAGCTGACTC
>VYZQ01007703.1:30964-48713 GCA_013400655.1 Mystacornis crossleyi | reverse complement strand
AGGAAGTGAGCTGGAGGTGGCCAGATCCTTATTGTGAAACACTGCTTTGGAGAAGTGCCAAAACCTAGCACAGGTTTTCTTGCCCTGTAACAACTGTTCAGGTGAGTAAAGAACATGGCAATCTTGAGTCATTTTTATAATATTTATTTTGAAAAAAGTAAATTAAAAAAATCTGATCCACACCTAGCTAATAAATCCTTAATGCTTCCATTATGTCGATTGAAAGTGTACTTTGAAGGATGGGAGACATACATCTATTTGCCTCAACACTTTTCACAAACAGAGAGGTTGCAAATAAAGTGTCAAGGCTGTTAAAAACCATCTTTGAAGTGGATAAGAGCAGGAACTACTGTTGGTCAAGTAACATAGCTAGATAACAGGCAGCAGAGAAATATTATTTAACCGAGTTTTACCAGTAAGCAGCCAAGGTGTTGAGAACAAAGTCCTGATTTTGTTTCAGTGTGCTATAATTTGTTTTCAGAAATTTTATTCTATAGATAATTATGGTTTGGGTCACTTGTGGGGGAAAAAAAGAAAGTTGATACCTTCTGAATTTGATTTAGATTCTTGTTGGCTAACTATTTCCACCTTCTGTTCAAGTTCGAAGATCCTTCCAAGCAATCCCCTGACATATGCTTCCCGTTGCTGGTCATACAGTAGCCACTGTTGGTTTTTCTCAAGAGCCTTCATGAAAAGAAACAGAAGAACAACCAAAAAGTCTCTGGTAATTAATCAGATTTTTAAAATATTTTTCTTATGTCTTAAAAATATTACAAGTTATATATTAGACAGTTTAAAGATAAGCTAGTCAAGTCTGCTGCAAATTGTAGTAATCTGTACAATAAATAAATAAATCCATCTTCATTTGGAAAGTTAAGTCAGGATGCTGAATATAAGTTAAAACTGCAGCAATGGAAAATTACTGAAAGAACAAAGGCTTTCATGAGTCATGCCTAGATTATGAAGAATTAGCTTTTCAATCTCAAATATAAAATAACAGACCTTGAAAATGGAATAAAATAAAACTGTATCATTGCAATTTAGTTTGTCAGAACAAGGACATGTATTTTTTAGCTGCTTGGCTCATAGACTTATTCAGCTTCGAAGGGACCTCAGGAGGTTTCTGATCCAACCTCATGGTGTCCCAGGCAGTGTCAGGTTCCTAGAGGCTCCTGATTTGTCAGCAACCACTTTGTTCTGATGTGCCAAGCAAGGTTTTTCAATGATGTAAATCTTAACTGTTTCTTTTGCAAGTTCTTGGGATTTTAAATTTAAATTATTGCCTTGTCACAAAATAATTTTAGGGATTATATTTTAGAGAGAAACATACCCTCTGAGGTCCCATACTACCCAAAAATGTACATGATGATAATTTACATTCTTCTGCATCTCAAGACAGATGGTATGTACTTGAAATGTACAGGGAACTTACATCTTTCAATTCTCTTTCAACTTCAGTGCTGTTTGTTGCAGCTTCCTGCAGACAAAGAACAACTTGTTAGTGTTGTTTAAAATAGATGTCTGAAACAGCAAAGCTACTCCTATATAACTATTAATCTCATATAAATAGCATAAGAATATTTAAAAAATTAAAACAGACGCATTTAGAAATTAAAATAGATGTGCCTTTTGTGTTTAAAGATCTTTTTAGTTGGTTGTTGGGGGCTTTTTTGAAGTATCCAAGCTATGTAGAAAACCATTTCATGTATTTAAAATAGACTCTTCTGCAAGATATGGGAGAAAGATTTACATGGAATTTATCCCATGAGTCTGCAACTCATAGTTACATTAAAACATTTCCTAAGGAAACCATCATGCATTTTCTGTTGAACTTCTGTCTTGGAAGTCCTGAAGGGTGTTCTGGAAAGAGCTTTTGAAAAATGAAGATATTTAAGGGTATTATTTAAGTGTACAGAGAGAGGTAAATGTTTCTTCTATTTTTGTATCCCCATATGTTTGACAATAACGCAGACATACAGGAGTTGTTGGGGAAAGCCAGAGACCTCGATGCTTCCCTGGGATAACAGGAAGACTGTAAACATTTGGGAAATTGTGCAAGCCTATCTGGAAGCATAAGGACAAACTGCCTGATTTTCTGAGACATGATCCACAGGACAGTGAGTATCACTCATGTACATGTATGAGTAGGAGAGTTCTTGAGACCCATCTAAAACTAGAGAGCAGTTACACAGTCATATTTCTTCCACTCTGACACATATCTCCTCTGCATGATACAAAGTGTTTATGAAATTGTGAAGGTCTAAGTCAGGAGGAACTTAAAATGGAAAAAAAATGTAGATTAATGCCCAAATTTTCTATGGGTCTTGGAACATGATTTACAACAGAATTTATAGCTGAAAAATAAAGAACTTTGAATGCAGTTGTTAAACTTCAACACTTCCTAATAAAAATACAATTTAGAGACACTGAACTTGTTTCTATGAACATTAGAATCCTGCCTCAGTGAAACTTTCCCAAAATTGTGCCATACAACTGTTGTTTCCATTTCAGAGCTTGTATGCCACCTAGCAGTTTTAAGCAGCATTGCTACGCTTGTTTTCAAGTTCTCCAAGACATCCAGTCAAAACATCATTGTCCTCTGTTGATAAATCAGTTAAAAATTTAAAAGAAAGCTGTGATTTTAAATTAATATACAATTTGGTGGTTTATTGCCAAAAATATCGTGAAAATCTATTGACTTAACATACATTTTAACACCTCTAACGAAGTTCAAAGTCTCTTAAAATTTAAAATAAAGACGTTGCATTTAAGGTGGTATTTCTCAATATACTACACTAGAAGTACTATATATACATGTATTATCATTCAAAAATAGCAAATGAAGATATTTTGTTACGTGTTTGGCTATAGCAGAATTTCTAGAAATTGCTCAACTCCCACGTAGAGTGCAGGGAATCAGCACCATCTGCAGGTCAAAACGTGGAAAAGAAAGACTTACAGGCACCTATTTTTAGGCACCTGTGCCTAAACAACTTCCCTGTACCCCTCGTAGAGATACTACTGCATTTTCCAAAGAGAACATTAGAATGGGGCAGGGGTGGAAAAACAACTGTAGAATCCTCAAAGGACTTGTACACACTGCCAAGGATTGGCACCATACCTACTGACCACTCTACATGAGAGGAGAAACTGGTTATTCCTGTCCTATCTTGTGTCACAGTGAAGAATTTACCATGTGTGATGCCATAGAAAGTACAGACAATTAGTTTTAACAACTGAGACACAAACGAGGATTCATAAGAGCAGAGAGAAGAAAGATATTTTCATGACTGAAGCTGAATTAGGTGAGGAGCTGAGTTTGTCTTTATTTGTGCTGTCTCACTGTCAAATCACTGAGCACACAAAACAGAGAAGGGCACAGTGTCTGCTTAAGCAACAGTGGATCATCACATGCAGTATCACAAGTCACACTGCCTGAGTGTGAGCCCGAACAAGGGACCTTGCAATACAGTAGGAGAGAATTCCCTCCCCAGCTGTGTTGCCTGAAGTTGCGCTCTGACTGTTCCTCATTTAGAGTTCAATCCGGATATCATCTCGCTTCAAACAAGAATATTTCAGCCTATAACACAGCTTGTAAGAAAACTAAAAACCCATCCTATTTTATGACAGGTATTGGTGCTTAGTGGACACAAATTCCAATTTGCAATTGCAATATTTCTTCAGTGCTTACCTGGGATGCCTGAGAAGTACTACTGACTTTGTTCTCAAGATCAGAACATTTTGCCATGACTGCAGATAAATTACATTTTAACCGGTTAATTTCCTCTGATAGAGAACAAAGTAACTGTTCTCTCCTTTCTGCTTCCTTTGTTTTTTCCTCTAGTTGATTTTGTAGTAAGGAGACTTCACTATTCTTGGTTTTGGACTTAAGCTTGTCTTTCAGGTTTTGGATTTCTCTGTCCTTCTCTCCAAGAATATGATTGTATTTTTCTTTTTCTTTTTCAAGGGAAAGTATTTTCTAAATGAAACAGAATAAAAAAGAGTAAGTGTTAGTTTATGCATCAAATGCATGGTTTACAGTAGTTTGAGATGATCTGAGCAGCAGGATCTAGTGGAAAGTGTCCCTGCCTGTGGCAGGGGTGTTAGAACTAAGTGATCTTTAAGGTCTCTTCCTGCCCAACCCATTCTATGACTCTATGATACTCACTTTCAAAGTTCTCTCTTAGCCTTTAATTAGTTGAGAAAATTACTTTTAACTCAAAGCAGACAATACTAGAGAGATCATCTGAAATATTTCAAGTGATAGTAAAACCAGTCTGAAATAGATGAAAAGAGGAAAGAATACAAAGAACCAAATTTCACAGGCTTAGTCGGTACTCAGTTTTGCATATGAATAAAGACCACTACAGTATATGAGCCTTAAAACAAATGCAGTACAAGAACTCCAAAACACTTCCAGCAGAGGTTGGTGCTACATTTCTTAGTATATTTCTTAGCATATTTGGTAGCTGGTAGTCTTTCAATCTACATTTGTGAAGCCTTCTTGCAAACTATATGACAGTCAGTTACAAGAGAGTTATAATAAAACATTCAGGAGAAGGATTCTGTTTTCCATGTTATCTGGCCCTGTAGTTTCAAAATGTGCTTTAGCAGATATTTTCAACATGCACACTTTTTCCAGTAGGCCTCCAGCACAGGTAACTATTACACAGAATTAGTACTGCATTTAAGATGCCATGGGGCTCTGCACAAACTTTGGATGTGATAGCATTTAATTCTGCGTGAGAAAGGCTGATGTTGAAATCCTGCGTGTTGACATCAAGTTATTAGAAAGAGAAACTGAAAGAAATTGAATTTGAGAGAGCCTCATTTAGGGAGTGGCTGAACACCACCCTCACTTAAATAAAAATAGTGACACCAAAGAGTACCTGGTATATCAAAGATGATGGTGATTTTCTGCCTGTTTTTCCGAGTTTATAGGAAACCAGTATTGAGTAACCAACACCGAACAAACAGCAAACAGCAACAGACTCAGCAAATACACTAAGGAATTTAACTACAACTGTGCATGAGCTGCCCAGCCATAGCTCATTCTTGGCTTAGGACTTCTCATCTGACATCGTGGCACAGACACATGACAAGCCCTTTTGTTAAAAAAAGTGGCCTAGAAATATTAGTGTGCTTGGTCTCCATTAGTTGTATCCTTTCCTAGAGTCTATCCAAAGTTTCCCCGTCCTTCTGGGAAGCCTGACAGCATGTGACTAGGTCACAATTAACTCTTGAACTTCCCTCTCTGCAACTACAGTTTTACCTTGAGCAGAACAGTCATACAGATATAATGATGCTGCAATACCTTGCAGTGTCTTAGTTGCTGCTCTTTAGCTGCAATGGAAGAAAAACCTAGCGACCCGATTACAGTTTCAGTTACCTATAGCTGAGTGGGAGTTGGACAATTCAATTCAAACAGTTCTGCACTTTTTGGCATGTTCTTAATCAAATGGTTGTGAACATAAAGTTCTTTGCAGGAAGTGCTTAAAATAATTCTCTGAGACGTGTTCTATTGGACATGAGAGGACAAGTCTTAACGGACTAATTGGCACCTCTGGCCTCAAGTCTTCGTATTTACCAGCCTTGTCAGATGAGTGTGATTTGATATAGCTATCATCGAAAGATATCTGAGAATGAAAGTGCCAAACTAAAAGTTTGTCTTAACTGCTAACACTACTAAACCAGTCTTGACATCAAAAGTTTCGAGAGGAAAGGTGGAGCTCTTGCTCCTGAGAGGAAAGATGTGTGTTAATGTCTTTACAAACAATTTGATGGGTGTTAACGTCTTTGAAATGGGTCTTAATGCCTCTACTGACTATGGGCAGCAGGTTCGTTAACGGGCGCAGATAGTTTGGCTCCTGAAATAGAAAAGGGTCTGCACAAGCTTGAATTTCTGAACTTTGGGGTACAACAGGAGGCTCAAAGGAGGATATGGGGTAGGCGGTTCGGGGAGGCTGCACCTTCCCAGTACCTCAGCAATGGGGAAAGGAAGACGGCAACACGCGGCCGGAAGTTAGGGCAAAAGCCAGGCTGCGCCCTCCGAAACTGCGAGAGAGAACGTCCCGCGGGTGTATGCCCCAGTGGCATCTCTCCCTTTATTCGAATAAAGTTGAAGGACTCCTCCGTCTCCTTTTAGGACATAAGCCTCTGGCTTTGGTGGATTTTCCTGACACTCCCGAGGCCGAGTGCCGTATCCGTGGGACACGGCCCGCGCTGGCTCGGGAAGAGCCCGGCTCACCTGGAGGAGCCCGCTCCTCTCCGGGTCCGTCATTTTGCCTTTCCCTGTGGCGACTTCCTCCATGGATTTCCTCGGGGCAGCGCCCTCCTGCTTACCCTTCTCGAGCCCACTGTCAGCTCTGGAGTTGCCCGACTTTAGGCCCCCCTTGCCAATAATTCGATCTATGGCAGTCTTGGCGTTCATCTTCAGGCGCCTGTAGAAACCAAACGAGGCTCTACGGAACAGCGATCCCTTCTAACGGGCAGGACAAGGCTTCCGACAGCTGGGGTCGAGCGCAGGCTGAGCGGGCCTTCCCGGATCCCGCGGGGCTCCGAGGGGCCGCGAGCGCCGCGGGGTCACGGCCCGGTGCGGGGACACGGCCCGGCGGCGGCTCCGCCCGACCCCGGCTCGGCGCCGCTTCCGGGAGTTTGAATCCCGCGGCTCCAACCCGTCACTTCCGGAGCTTCCGGATGGTCCCCGCGGGGTGGTGGCGGCAGGGGCACCGCCCCCCTGTGTCACCGCCCGCCCGTGTCACCGCCCCCCGCCCCGTGTCGCCGGCCGGCCGGTGCCGTCCCTACCCTCCGCCGCCGGAGCTGCCCGCCGGGTGTCAGCGGCGGGGCTTGGCCAGTAGCGGGGTGCGGGAGGGTGGAGCGGTACGCCGTGGTGCTCGGGACCAGTCTGCAGGGCCGCTCAGTGCTCTCTCTTACGTGTCTGTATCCTCGTTCCTCCCTGAACGTATGTGTTTTTTCTTATCCAGAAATCCTCTTCATCCACCCAAAATCTAATAATTTTAGAAATTACAAAGTAAACTAGGGTAGTTCTCATGTGACCATGTTAAAACTAGGCTGAACTGCGCTCCCTTGTGACTCATTTTGCTCCATCTTGCTAGCTTCCCCTCTTCTCTCTCTTTGAGGACACGTGCGGCAGTGACAGAGTGAACCTCTCAGGTTTTTACATCTGTTCACAGCTGAGAAAAACTAACTCTGAGTACGGGGGAGCTCAGAGCTCTTGTCATGTGTTACCTAGTTCATGTTACCGGAGTGTTCGTGCACGTGTTTATGTTAAGACAAAACGTTCATATGCCTCCTCTCTTGTCACTTTTTTTTTTTGCACGCATTTCCCTCATACTTTGAAATTTTTAGTTATGGATACATATTTCAGTAATTCTTCAAGAAATCTACTATATCCAGGATGTTCCATGAGGAAACTGCAGTCTTTACTATACAACACGTCGTTGTTCCAGAATGCAACACGAGGGGGAGGACTCACACTGTTTTGGGGGATTATCGTCAATTTGTAACTAGGCTGGCACGGAGACAAGCCAAAAGTATTTGCAAACAATGAAGTTCTAAAAATTAGGGGGGAAACAATATAAGCCATCGTGAAATTTCATACCTTGGTATACCGAGAGGCAGATGTGATTTACCTCGAGTTCTAGAGTCGTGCTTAATGTTCATGTTGCATAATGCTTATTCTTGCCTTGGTTTCTGGCGAGAGATTTATCACGCAGTTTAAGAATAAAAGCAGCAACAACAAATCTGAGTTCTTGCAGCGTGCACTTTCTGTTACAGGATTTCACTAGCGAGAGCTCTTTCTGTGCAGCAAGACAAAACCTGGTGTCAATTTACAGGACTTTTTTTTCCCATAGCTTTGAGTCGCTAGTCCGTCATAGATCCACCCATAGATCTCCTTTGCTGTAAACCAGCAATTCCCTGCCTCCTCTTCCTGCTAGCATTTCAGTCCAGAAGTTAAGGACTGCGAAGCTGAAGACTTAATTCCTTTGGTAGTAGTCAGTCTTTAGGCAAGACGGGAGACAATGCTTCGGGTGATTGTGGAATCTGCTACCAATATCCCTAAAACCAAGTTTGGGAAACCAGATCCTATCGTTTCTGTTATTTTTAAAGGTAAGGAAATCTGTCATAAATGTAGTCAGGGAAGAAATTTTGTAAAAGATAGTGCTCTTTGTAAGTATTTGAAAATCTGGGAAAACATGTTTTGCTGAAATTGCTTCTAATGTAATTTTAGGGAAGACTTTTTAATTGGAGACAGGAGTTACCTGAATGAAGTTTGTACTGGGTGGAGCCCATTGGTCTGTTCTGACCAGCTATGCTTCTGTTTCAGGATCCACATTTTACAAGCTTTTGCAAAGGATTAGTCTGTTGCTTTAAAAACAAATCTAATTGCATAAATGAACCCACTTTTAATTCTGATATTGAAGATTACGTTGTTTTCCATCTGAAAAATCATTTGTGTCTTGATTACTTTGAATAGGCACTGCTCACTGTCACACACATTTTTATTATGACTGATTTATTGTTGTTACAAGTAGTTTATTGAAAAACAGTAGTACTATTTCTAAAGGTTTTGTTTTAGTTTGGTTTGGGTTTTTTTGTTGTGTTTTGGTTGGGTTTTTTTCAAAAACAGAATTGCACATCAAAATTTTGCCTGTTAAGTTATTTAATTAAAAGTTGGAATTAAACTATTTTTCACTTTCATTGCTCATCAGTTATATATGGGAGAAGGAGAAGACTGTGATAAAATTCGCATTTATATGTAAAGCTAATTATATTTTACAGTATACTTTACCTGTTGCCATCATTACCTCACTTGGCTAGACTAGAGAAACTTGATTTCTAGTATTGATTTATATTTAAGGGGCCAAAACCTTCGAGCAATTTTGGATCGTGTAATACATCAAACTAAACTGTGATAAACAGACATCTTAACTCCTGTATGACCTGGTTTCCTAACTTTGCACTGAAATCCAAATGCTATTTTAAAGTGTGAAAAATCATTGCAGGAGTTTGTCACCTTTAGAAACCAAATGTGAAATCATGACAGCTGTAGGCTGGAAAAGGACAAGGCACTGCAGAATCTTAACTTTCAAAGTAACAGGTTTTCAGATATGTTTACTCAGCATCAGAAAGATGTGAAATTGTTCAATTTCCTTTAGTTTCCTCCTTTTTTTTCAAGGTTTGTTTTGGGTTTTTTTTTAACCACCCTGTGTGTTAGAACAAGTGGCAGAGCCTGTCTCAGTAGCTTTTGTAACTTCATAATTCTTAAAATATGATTTTACTTGCCCTGCAAAAAGTGATGATACTGTAATTTCTCTGGTTTTTTTTCACATTCTGCTGCTTCTTAAGTATCAATTTTCTCTTTTCAGTGTCTTGTCTTTCTTTGCTTTCCTGCCACAGTTTTGCCTTTCTGTGTTGCCTGTTTCTGCAGTTTCATACTCCAGAGCTCATTTGTGCCTTCCCTTCTTTATGCTTAAGGGTGTTTAATCCCTCCTTGTAACCTTTTCTTTCAACTACGTGCTCTAATGCAGTTCACTTTTAAGTAGTAAATATAAGTTACAGATTTTTTTTTCTTAATTGCTGGATTTGTATTTCAGTCCTTCAGTTATCCAAACACAGGAATTTGACAACAGATATTAAAGGAATGAATCTATATTTATCCTTTATGTACTATAATTGGGATTTTTAGTGTTCCCAAACATGCTTAACCAGTGTCAGCTTCATAACTGTGACAGGTTTTTAGTAGAATATTTAATTTTTCATTATCCTGACACTGCTATTTATGTGATTTTACTACATACCAACAGTCTGATTTTTTGCTTCCCATCCAGAGTGATTCAAGTAGGACAGAAAATACCAGGGTTTTACCAGCTATTAAGCAGTTCTGATTTAATTTGTACGTGGAGTGCCTGGTTGCCAAGTGCAAGAGCATAGGGTCACATCTGAAATATGTTCAACTTCTGGCTGTTTTATAGATTTTTTTTTATATGCAGTGCTGGTTCCCCCCTCACCCTGTAATGTGTAGAGATAGGAAACCAGTCGTATTTTGGGAAGATTTATGTCAAAGGGCATCAATCTTTAACTTTAGTCGCTACTATAAATCCTGGGGGACATAAAAAACACATTTGGGAGTACATGTTCTACACTGGGAAAAACTCAAGCATTTGCAGGACTTTGGCCATGGCCCTGCAGTACATTTTCATGTTCTTGTTTGACTCTGGAGTGTTCTTAGTGAAGTCTTAGTGAACAGCTCTCATTTGAAAATGAGTGAGAGAAAATTGCTGTGGAAGTTGGCGTTTCATTAGAACAGTATTTTGTTCAAATTTTAATTTACAGGGCCTTTGCTGATGTCAGGTTCAGTAAATTTAAGACTCTCATGGAAACACAGACTTTAAGTCTCAGACCTTTACAGCCATGCTGTGAAGAAAAGCTCATGACCCTGCAACTGTTAGCATGAAAGTGACTGCAAATGTTTTATATGTTGACACGTAAGTTAATATGGTTTCATCTATGAATAGAATAGATTTCATCCAATTTGTTTATCTAAGCTGGTTACAGACTAGGCAGGCAATATAGTTATTAGAGTGATATATATTGGCTGCATCTTAGGAGGAAATTTGCAGCTGTTTCTCTTCTGATATAGCAGAGGAGTTTTGTGCAAGCTTTTCACTTCTTTTTAACACATTTATGTCCAGTCCAATGGGATGGAACTTTTATTTACTTTAAGAACACCTCACAGGTCAAAGAGAACTACACCCTGAGAGTAAACGAATATCACTATCTGAAACTGGGTGCTGTTCTTGCAGAATTCTGAGTTTGTCACTCAATGTGAGATGAATCATTGATCAAATTCATATGAAAAACTGTTGCCATTTGCTAAACTGACACTAAATGATAATGATTAAATCAGTATAATTGCTTGGGTTTTTTAAATTCTTGTCTCAGGGTGTAAAAATTGATTCAATTGCTTGTATGTGCAGTCAATAATAAGATATTTAGTGCTTTGATAATTCTTTTTGACTGCCTCATTCCACTTTGTGCAGTAAAAACTGAGATGAAATGGCATTTAGTTTGATTGGGCCACTTAAATAAAACTTCTTTTTCCATTTGTGGTTATTCTAAGAGCTTTCCAGCAGGCCTACAGTAGTTCATAGCTATTTTATATTTCAGTGTGTGAAAGAAAATAGTTTTAGAGTGTAATTATTCATTAAATTTCTATTTTCTGTTCTGCAGAGAGTTAAATTATCTAAATTTAATTTCCAGGGTTTTGGAGGTCTGCCCATTTGATCCTGCAGTTGCTGCCACCATGCAATCTTAATCCTTCTTTGACAAAAGTTTTATGGGATACCTAGTTAACTGAAATGTGATTCTCTCTTGAATCTTAGACTTAGGACTGTTGTAAAAAATAATGTTTGTTTCTGCTATTCCCAACCTGTTGATGTTGATTAAAATGCTAGTTACAATAGAAAAAAATAGGATGAAAACACTGATTAGTTTGCTATACTATAATTATCTTTTTAATGATGGAACAGCTATTATGTAAACAGCTCATCTTAATTTTTCTGGACACTGAGTCAACTGATTAGCCATTAAATCTTATTACAGTCATTTCCACTTGAGAATATTAACTAGCAAGTGATAATATAAGGTAGCATAATGCCTCCATCAAGATAAAGCAAATAGTGATTTCTTCTACAATACCACAGTTACTGTAGTTAGTTTTTAAAGAAACAAGTACATAGAGTGTCCTACCTATATCCACTATAATTTCTTATTTCGTGGTAGGGCCACACTAAAAATGGTGACTGGCCCTATTGTACAGTTTATCCTGATGTGGTTTAGTCTTGGTTGCTATAGCTCCAGTCATTACCAGCAGAGGAAAACTGCCTGAGGACCTGAAATTTACGTGAGCTCCTGGAATAATGTGAGCAATCCACCTCACCCTGCTTGGCAACAGGGATTATTGACTGGAAGAAGAGAGAGCTTTGCCAACAGCTTAAAAACAAATACCACTACCACCCAGTGCATTAAAATACCAATAAAAGTGTAATAAAAAGAAATTCAGTAAAGAGATGAGAATATATGCAAAATATATCCTTGAGGAATGTGAATGGCACACTCTGACTGACTAAAATTACAACTAAAACCCAGTGTAAGCTGTGCTTCCCAGGGTTTTTTCATCCAATTTTCACACAGATGCATAAAGGAAAAAGTTTTTTTTTTCTCAGTGTAATAGAGAATATGCCTATTAGTGAAAACATAAATCTTGCTTTTGTGAAAATGAATAATTCAGAGTGGAAAATTTAGCACCTTGTCAAGAATTGTTCTGACTGTTGTTCAAGCCAGGACTCACCTTACCTTTTGAGAGTCACATTTTAGCTTAGGCAGGGATCATAGGACTTCTATTCATTAGTTCCATCAGAATCAGGTCTGTAATTCATTATCTCCTTTACAAACAGCTGTAACTGTTCTTTTTTTTCGCTGGCAGTGAAAACATCTTTTCATCTCCCAGCTTCTAGGGGCATTTGGAGTATCAGTGCCCAACCCCAGATGTTCTGGGATACTCAGTTTTAAAAATGCTTTGTCTCCTCTTAGATAGCATGAAGTTGATTTTCTCTCACCAGCTTGTTAATTAGTGCTTTGTTCTGCAAAATGTCAGTCCACAGTATGGTATGTTATGAAAGCTCTTTCCTTTGTCCTACAACATGAGTCAATATCCTGTATAACTTGTAGACAATTCCTGTTACATAAATGGGAGTCAGTTCTTGCAATTTGCAGCATGGGCTGACTTTTTCAGTACATCCCACTCTCAACCAATAAAAAGAGCCACCACAGTCTGCTGCCTGACTAGTGGGTATATGAACTTGCCCATTTGGAAACTCTTTGTAAACTGGAAACTCTTTTTCCCAGGCCTTTACAACGTTTTCCAGGCTAAGTATAGTCATAACTTCAAATAACAAAAATGCAATTATCTTTACTGGAGTCCTTAAAGATGTGGAGTGTGTCTGAAGCTTGGCCTTCTTGTGGTGGATGAGCATTTTGGAGATCAGCAGCTGCTTTAGTGCCTGTACTTAAATATGCTTGTTTGTTATGTCTAATATATGCAATCTCTGTTTGAAGAGCTGCATGTTTGCCTGTGCTTTTTTGTGCCTCTGAATATCAAAAAACTCGTCCTCCATCAAAGCTATCTCTATACCCATACTGTAACTGAACAAGAAAAATAATGCCAAGTTATGTATAATTTACACTACACCCCACATTCCCATGATTTGTAGCTTGCCCAAATGCAAATTTTACCATGAAGTATGGAAAATTTGTAATTTTTGTAAACTTTAGGCCACAGTAAGTTTGGTGAAGTCATACCTGCATAACCTCTGGAAACCATTTTTTCCGGAAGGATTGCATTTCCTCTTACAGCATATGTATTGCTTCTAATATTTGCTCATTTAAACTAGACAGTGCTGACACTGTAACCATATCTTCTTAAGATTTCTTTCCATGTGATTTTATTCCAGAGCTAAACATTCCGAAATATTTTGTAACTCAAATATGGTAAATATGTAACACATTTTCTTTACTACTTTGGAAAGTAGTACTTTACTGCTCTCACTTAGAGGTTACTATTTGTTTTGATGTCTCCAAGTCTTTTAGTCTCTCTTTTTTCATCATTATTGAAGCTGAAGCTGAGGGTCATAAAAGGTTGAAAAATCGAAACATTTATTTTTCCTTTTGGAAATACATCTTGTTAAGCTTAAACAAAACAGAATAAAAAGCCTCAACTGCTAAAATTGCCCAGGGGACTTCTTGACTGTAAAATGTCCAACTTCTGGAAGAGGTAAAAAGAATTGGAACATTTGGTTTAAAGCTCAAACCTTCTTTAGAAAAGTGAAAGGAACACTTAGGATATTTGTGTAGCGCTTTAGCAAAAACAAATAATCACGCTTTGTTTGTATTTGCAGATGAAAAAAAGAAAACAAAGAAAATTGAAAACGAACTCAATCCTGTTTGGAATGAGGTAATGTTTTAAAAAATAAATCCTTGGTCATTTTAAGACAAAATGCTTGTAGGGTTATTAAATCAGTTCCAGCGGTTGATATGTTGTTGGAGAGAGGATCTAGCGCTAAATGTTCTTTCAAGGTGTTAGCAAATGCAGGTGAATGGATTCATCTTGCACCGTGTATTACGATTCAATAAGTAATGTGTTGATGCAAAACTAGATGGATAACTGATGAGTTTGTGGCCTGGTTTTGTTCCCATCTTTCGATCAAAATGATATGCAGACATTGTTTAGCCGCATGTATGGGAACATAATGGGATCATTTATTACATACCAGGAAAAACCATAAAGAATTAGAAGGAATCATGTATTGAAAATCCTCGTGGCTTATTTGTAGGCCTAGTCCTATTTTGCATCTTCAGTAATATTTTTCTTGGGGAAAACGTTTTCATGGTAGTGGGTTTTCACAAAGATAAATGAAAGTTAAAGATTTTTCTTACATTTTGTAATTAGAAGTACAAAGAAAGGGAACCTACAACTATTTGTTTAAATTCAATAGCGACTGAGTTCAGCCAATATTAGAGGGGATTAATACCAGATATTATGAATGACAAGACTGTATGTATGTTCGTGTGAGGAAGTGGAACTGCAAAATAAATTATGGCTCACTATTAAACAATTTAAATATGCTATTGTTGCTAGTAATTAGGAAATTGCATATGTGCTATGAGCATTTTTTACTTTGCTTTTGCAAACGTAAACTGGATTTACGTAAACTGGTCTCTCACTAAATGCAGAATTTATTTCTGAATAATATTGTTGTATATGCTACTCTGCTATTAATTTTTACATAACTTGTAATTATAATTTGGGTTTGGTCCATTTTTTTTTTGTTCAGATTGTTGAATTTGACTTGAAAGGAATTGCTCTGGATAATTCATCTTCCCTAACAATTATTGTGAAGGATTTTGAAACAATTGGACAAAACAAGTATGTTCCTTCTTTCCCTCTCCCTACCGCCCTCCCATCCCAGTATTAAACACAGCTTTCAATAGAGAAGTACAGGGGGAAAATGGAACAGATCGCTGCTGTTTGCTGTGCTCTCTTTTCTGTCAATGCCAAATAGTGTTCACTGTTGCTATTTTGAAAGGGAGTATGAACATGTCATCTCCTTTCCTTTTTTCACGACAGATTTCATATGTGTTAGGCAAACATTCATGTTTAATCATAGTAGCCCAATTCCATTGTTAGCTTTTCTTTACTACTCTCTGCCTCCTCCCAGCATGTGGATTCAGGTGTTTACAATACTCCAACAGCTCTGTCTTAAAATCACTGTGAATCAAGCCAGTGCCCTCAGGTCTCTCATTCTTGAGATTCCTGCAGGTCAGTTAGGCAGGAATATATTGCATGCCTCTGACTTTAGGGAAATCTCAAAATTTGAGATAGGAAAGCTTGTCAGTAATCAGAATTCTGTAATGGACTTTATAGTGTATAGGAAAATAAAGGAAAGTGATTATCTGAAGCACCTAAAATGTTTCGGTCAGTACATGGGTTCAAAGTCTAGCAGTCATGTGGTTGGTTTTGTTCAAATTGTATTTGTTAATTACATCTAGACTCATATTTGTAACTCAACCCCCAGCTTGTGCAAATGCCTGTTTGTTTTGCTTGGGTTTATGCACAGAAGGTTGTTCATACCAAAGCCAGAGTAACACCTTCAATGTAATGCTCTTTAAAAAGAGATCTTCAATTACAGCCGCGTATTTGCAGTGTGTGGCGTCTTTGGAAGGGATATTGGCAGGGAAACAGGATAAGGGGGTGAGGAGTGAGGAACACGTGAGCAGGCATCCTGATTGTAACATGGAAATAGGAAATAGCATCTTGTAGTTCTTTTAAAGACACAAAGCACTGTAACAACTTAAGAGATTTGATATTGATGAACATTCACTTTTAGATGAAAGAGTGCATAAAAGGAGGGAATGTGGAATAAGTTTCTCACCTACCAGTTGCGTGTATGCATAACTTATATTTCTGTGTAGTTACTGATTCTATTTACTGAGTTGGGGAGAGATTTTGGACTACCATATCATAGATTTGCTATTTTTTCACAGTATCGTCTTTTAATACTTAAGAAAAAGTCAATAGTTCGATACATTTCAGAAGTGCTGCAGCATTTCACAGCAGAGCTCAGTGGAGGAGTGTGCAAATAACACTCCCATGGTTTGTCTGCACGCTAGTTTAGGATTGGAAAGGTGGAGCACAATGCCTATCTGAGGTCCTCACTACTGAGAGCTAGTTTAAGAAACTCACTGTTTTCTGTGTGCTTTTGACATACACAAGTTGACCCGTTAACTTGGGAGGTGTATTAGGTGTCTGAGCTAAGTGGGATTTGAGTTGAGGTCAACAATCTTTCCTTTAGAGAGTCATGTTTTTATATATTTTATTTTTAAATCTAGATTTAATTTGGATTTAGTTTTGGAGCATAAAGTGTATCTCTAGGGGCCTCTGTTGCCTGCAAATAAGCAATGAAAAGAACCTACACCATGTCTTTGGCTTTATTTTCTTTATTCTGGCGGAAAATAAGCGGTGGGGGTTGCTATTTTTACTTTCAAGGTAGTGACAACTTTTGCTCAAAAGTTCTGCCTCTGTGTGCCGCAGTGTAGGCCAGAAGCAGAGCACTGTGTTTCTCAGCCCAGCCTCCCTCTGCAGCTGCTCACTGACAGGGCTCTTGGCCAGCACACACTCTGCTAATCCGTGCCCTCTTAGTCCTGACTGGTTCCAGGCACCTGGTCTGTTGCTATGCCCAAGAGGTGACTACAGAACCTGTCCTACCCCCTGGAACAACAGAGCAGAAGATTGCAATATAAGACATGATTTGTTCCAGCTCCTAGAAGCTGATATTGCTATTCATGCAGTCCATTCTTAAACTGATGCAGGGGGAGGAGTACAGTGGATGTTATTCTGCTTTTACACTGTGCCAAGGCACTGAACTCATTGCTTTGGCATGTTTCTGTAAATTAGGCCTGAAAGAACGTTTGGATATTTTTCCTTTTCTCTGTTTTCCTGGAGAGAGAATTTACTGCTTCATTTACAGGATCACTAAACTTTTGCAGATGGGTTAATGAGTGCTCTTCATGGTGAAAAGTCACAGTACTTGGAAAAGATAAATAAATCAAACCAGTGTGTACAGACAGACCATCACAGGAATAAACCAGAGGACTTGTATGATTCATGCTTAGTTAGATTTTCCAGCATAAAGATGTTTGAAAGGAGAACACATCTGTTTTCTATTACATCTAATACTGTTAGTAGAAAGATTTCAAATTCTCAGAGCACAAATCTTTATGCAGTTTAAAAAACTCCCAAAACCCCCCAGCAATGTCAGTTGTCCCTGTGAAGTTAGGAGAAAGAGTTGGGATTATGTGTTTCCCTGTGTCCTTTGTGTAGTTAGTAACCTAGCAAGACAGGAAAAACAGATTGGGCACACCCTTTGCTCTAACAGAAAAAGGCAGCTACAAATGAGCAGTGCAGCAAATTATTTAATCAGTGCTAAGTATTTCTCATTGTTAAATAATTTCCAGATTGTTTAAATGCTCCTACGACTCTACCCTTCTGTGTGGATTCTTTTCCACGTCAGTATGACTGTGCGTAGGCTTTCCTTGCGTCCACTGTATGGAAGATCTAGACAGTTTCAAATTCAGATTTGGGCTTTTCTTCCTTGTACTAAACCGTATC
>VYZQ01007701.1:0-20985 GCA_013400655.1 Mystacornis crossleyi | reverse complement strand
TGTCCAAACCAGGACAGTGCTCCAGACTCAAAAAAGTGTAAATCTTGCAATGTATGTGGTTTTGGTGGGGAAAAAGCTCTAGAACAACCTGATATTATTAAAGTTTCTTCTAAAGAGAGCTACTGCCATTGAAGAAGTTAAATATTCAAATGCAAATTTTCTTCATAAACAAGTTCCTAGGCTGACCTGAAAACTGGAAAATCATGGCCAGCTTTATTTTGGTTAACCTGTGTTTCTGTGCACTGATTTTAAGGCATATGAGAAATGCAGTGAAGTAGACAGGTAAGTTAGAAAGTTTTAAACCATGTGGGCTGATGAAATGATTCATTCTGTGGTAATGCCACTTTTTCACTTCCTAAGAAATTTTCACAGTTCTGTTCAGAGCTAATATGTATCTGGCTGGTCTGAAGACCTGCAAGAGATTTACACAACTTTGACTGTCTTTTTTGACACAAGCCATAAAATAGATGCTTTGTCAAGCACTGAGAACAGATGAAGCTACAGGTGTAACCCATTACAGTCATTGCTCTTTTAATAACCATAGTATAGGAGTGCAGGAAATACTGTGACTTACTGTGGAGCAACTGCAATACTACAATTCTGTTTTCATGACTCTCTGTAGTCCTAGGTACAGCTGCTCTGGTCTGGAAAAATAGAATGGCTTAGGAGTCTCACTACTGTGAGTAAGAGAGGAGCAAGTAGCTGTTTTTTAAAGATTAATGTTAATTCAAGAGCGACTTTATTGAACTTCAATTTTTGAGCATGTATTTGCTTGCAACCTAGATAGTGGCTTTTACTATTGATTTTCTTAGTCAGGTAAATAGCAGGTTAGTTAATCAAGACCGTATTAAGGAATCTCAGATATAGTGTCACTGAAAAATAGTGACCTAAGTTCTCAACCTCCCATTTCTTCTGACATGGAATAGCTTCCTGATGCTGACTGTTGCTTTGATTTGCCATGCCAGCATCTCCCGCTTAGGAACAGAAAAGCTAGTAGAGAGAGGAAGGCAAGTGTATCTATAAGAAATGAACAGAAAATGTGTTAGTTTAATCTCTCAAAGCTTACAAAGTCACATATACTGCATATAGAAATGGAAAAGTTTTGTATGGAAAGGTAACACAAGTAATTACGGTATCACAATTCAAATAATGACATCAAATCACATGTCACAGCACACAGCATTACACAATATTTACCATACAGGTATTTGAAACAAGTAGTACTACCCTTGTTTAGCAACGTCAAAATATTTATCAGTTTTAAGTTTTCATGTAATAGCCTTGTTTTCACCATGGCAGCTGCTTGGGATCAGCTGCTGCAGAGTGCAGACCACCAGGGAGTCACCAGCCCAGGCCTGAGCTGTGGACCCAAGAGCACCTCCCAGTCCCAGGTCCCTCTGCTCCGCTGATCTGATACTCCTAGTGCTCACTGCAGCCAGAGAAGAGTGTGCTCCACAGTAGTCTCCAGGCTTGGCAAATTTTTCCTGGTCTGGACACATAATCCATAGGGTTGCTGGACAAATGTAAATACATTCACCAGGAAAGACAATCTTCCTAGTCCTTAATGTTTAAAAGACTAAGTCCTCTTTAATGAATTATTGTTTATTCTGTCATCCTGTTTTTTGTTTTCCCAGAGGAAACCTTCATGGTAACATAATGTTTAGTAAGGAACAAACTTAGCAGTCATAAATCTCTTTTTATGGACAGCCAGTGCCAAGTAGCAGATTAAATTAAATTTAGTGTATTCATTCTCAAATTTCTCAGGTAAAAGTTATCTCAGTTCAGTTTAAAGAATGGTCTACAATACTCAATACGAGGCAAATCTGTTTGTCTGAGTCCATGTCTATGTCTGTGTCTATCTCATTATGTGTGTATTCCATGGACCAGAAAGTACTTATGCAAAGTCAAAACCACCACCACCACCAAAAGGTCTAATTTCTATTTCCATTATTGGCTCATTCAGGAAGTGGTTCTGTTACTTTGATTATTACTTTAAATTAAAGTTACTATTTTGACTGTAGAGACAAAAATGTTTAGTCCAAAAGACTAGTGAACTATGTCCATATACTTGTGTGGCACAGCTTTCTGTGAAATTTTGTATATGAGATTGTTTCTGGATGCCATAATACAAGAAGTGAGAAAACTACCAATTGTAAAGAAGTCAAAAATTTTCTTCTGATTAATAAAAGGAAAAAAAAAGTTTATATTTATTTTAAATGCTTTGGATTTGAACAATGTATTTGAATAACTCGGGCAGTCTACATGAAATGCGTAGCTATCTTTTTTCTGACTGAGCTTGGAGTACTTAGAACCTGCTTAAAGTTTAAATATTGTATAATCAGGAACACCTGGATTTTATTAACTTTGAGTTTTTAGCAGCACTGGCGGGGTAATGTAACCAAGATAGCACAGCAAAATTCAGTCTCATGGTGATTTGATCCCTGAAAGAACAAACAGCCCCTACTTCTACGTGTATGATCCAGGAAGTTTTGTCACCCATATATTAAATTTTCTTACTTGTTGCTGGGTGATCCTCCGAAGCTGTCCCTCCAGTGACCTGGCTCCCTGTCACCCACCGACACCGGGACGGGTACGACTCTGTCTGCAGGCAGACTTGGTTGACCCCGTGGGCTTCTTTTTCCCCTTCCACGGACTGACTCCAATGTCAGGCACACCAACTGATGAGAGACAAAGGCAAGAGAGAAGAGAGGACTCTGCGAAGGGGTTTCCAACCGAGTTTATTGGAGAGCCTGGCTGGCTCACCTCACCTTGTGGAATCTACCTCAGCAGAGCCCCAAACAGCGCCTGGACATGCCCTTTTATTGGGGGGGCAGAGGAAGGGGTAGGAGGCAATGGAGGACCAACGGGATCAGTTCAGGGAGTGGTTTAAGGGGTAAGGGACACTCCTGGGACCCAATCCTCAGGATAGGGGAGGGACTTCTGGGAGATTTAGCCTATCACTCGACGCCCAGCCTGGAACTTTCCAGAGGCCAGGCTGGGCCCCAAGATGACAGACAGGTCCCCCCGGGGAGGGGAGAGGGTAAGGGACACGCCTTAGAGGAGGAACAAATGTGGGACATACCAACTGGGAAACATAGGAAGGGGGGTACATGGAACAAACCAACTGAGGCAAATTATACAAACTGAATACAACCTGTAAACTCAGTTATAAAGCACCGCTACACTTACTGATATGACTGACTTGTCATCTGTTCACACAACAGAGGTTTAAGAGTTACGGGACTGTGGTGACCTGGGCTGACCTCCAGGCCCCACCCAGCCACTCTCTCATTCCCCTACCTCAATAGGAAATGGGAAAAAAAAAAAAAGAAAATGCTTGTGTGTCAAAATAAAGAAAAGGAGATCACTTACCAGTTACTGTCCTGGGAAAACTGGACATGACTTGAAGAAAATTAATTTTTGTGGCAACTAAAGTAGAGTTGGATGGTGAGAAGCAAAGAGAAAAATCTAATACACCTCCCTTTTCTCCTTCTGCCGAAGTTCATTATTGCTTCATTCATTACTTTGCCCTCTCATCCCTGGTGCAGGGGGATGGGGTTTGGTGTCAGTCTAGAACAGCTCCTCTCTCCTTGTCCTTTCCTCCTCATGCTTTGACCTGCTCCAGTCTGGGTCCTTTCCATGAGCTGTGGTTCTTCAGTATAATGCTTCTAAGTGGGTCCTCCAGTGTCTGCAATGATGGATCTCTGCTCTTGCATGATTCTTTCCAAACTTTATTAGCACCTGCAGCACCTCTTCCCCCTCCTTCTCTGACTGTGTCCTCAGTCAGAAACGGTAGTTTCTTTCACTTTCCTCCACCCCTTCCTTCTCTCTCTGATGTGTAATGTTTTTGTTATTTCATAAATACACTTTCCAAGAGGTGCCACCATGCTGACTGAAGGGCTCAGTTTTGCCTTGTGATGGGTCCATTGGATTGGGCAGGAGCCAGCTGTGTTGGGCAAAGAGGCAGTCCTGGTCTTCTTACAGGAGCTACTACTGCAGGCCCCTGCTGCCAAAGCCTGGGCATGGACACCCAGTACAAGGACTGAGCATGTGTTATGAATATTGAGAACCCAAACACCCAAAGTCTCTCTGCTCTTCTTCCCTGTATTCTCCCTCTTTAAAAGGGATAACCTAAATCAGATTTTTACATAGCCAGCCTGCACTGCACAGTAGCAGAACTAACAGAAGTAGGGAAAAAGTGCTGACAGAAAACCGTAAGCATGTGAGGCAGAATGAGAGTTTAGATACTGGTACTGTGTTTTTTGCCCCCATTGGTTATTGTTTAGTCCTTGTCAACTTTTGCTCTGTCCTGCTGAGCTACTGGATGTGGAATCGTGTGTAGTTTTTCTTCATGCATAGCAAAGGGCATCCTAAGGAACCTGAGAGTCATCAGAAAAGAGAATTCACTGGATTCTTGGATGTTACTGTACACCAGCCCTAGAAGTAATAGTTATCTGCATAGATGCAAAACTCTGATCTATACATGTTTTGTATAAACATGTGTACCTAAGTTCTCTGACCCCATGTACTTCAGTTTCCTTCAGTCATTCTCTGCTGAAAATTCTGAAACATTACCAGCCATCCTGAAAAAATATATTGTGTGGTTTTAGAATGCTAGGCTGGAATTTCGTATTTTGTATGAGGTTAGCGCATTGTCTCCTCCTCAAGGAAATACAGATTTTATTTTCATATCACTTTAATTTAGTCATTCATGCAATGCTCTATGTTACAGTGTATGTTACATACAGGAATTTACCAGCAAACTCTGCACGGCCTGCACAAAACAGTCGCACAGACTTTTATAGTCTAAATCATGAGCTGCTCAAGAAGGTATCTCCACTATCTAAATTAAATTTAACAGGAAGATTATGAAACAGTGCTAAATTCTGACTTGTTTTGATAGGAGGTTCTCTCTTTCAAATAGGGACTAACCTTTAACACGCTCTATTCTGCTTATCCTTTGTATATTCTGGAGAAGACACACCTCATTTACCATGAACAGAAAAGAACAGAAAAGTTCTCTTTTGTCAAGGTTCCCTTACAACTGAAGTTGTACATCTGGGAAATATTAATCTCTTCCCTGCCAACTTCTGCAAGCCAGCAAACTGCACAAAGGGACATCTCACCAACATTGAGTTGGTCTGTTTATAGACTCTAAAGGACAGCCTTGAAATAGGTCACATATAGACTGAATCCTTTGATTGTTACCCTCACAGAGAGAAAAAATTATTTTCATATTAAAGTCCAGTTTAATTTAGTCTGGGAACACAAATACCATTATGCATTCATGAGAATTGTGTTATTACTTTATGACATTGCTTTAAACAGAACTAAGGTTTATGTTTATTTAAGGATTTCCAGAGCTTCATGTCTTTGGGTTTATTTTACTTTTACAGACTACATCTGCATTCCCTGGCTTGTAAAATTTTGAGAAAGAATTATTGTTTGAGCATTTCACTCCAATATTCTGAGTATTGTTTTTACAGAGGTACAGATTTGAGGTGTTAAACAGGCATCCAGGTGAATAAACTAAGGACATAGGAATAAAATCGGTTTTCATAATTTCTCTTAAAGCCTACATTATATCCAGAGGGTGGTGGTCAGTGGCTCAGTCTTGATGCACATCAGTGACAAGTGGTATCCCTCAGGGGTCTGTGCTGGGACCAGTGTTATTTATTATCTTCATCAGTGACACAGATGAAGGGGTTGAGTGCACCCTCAGCAAGTTCTCAGATGACACCAAGATGAGTGGTGCAGTTGACATTCCTGAGGATGCCATTCAGAGGGACCTAGACAAGCTCAAAAAGTGGCCCATGGGAATCTCATGAGGTTTAACAAGGCCAGGTGCTGGAGCTGCACCTGGGTCAGGGCAATCCCTGCTGCTAATCCAGGCTGGGATGAACAGATTGAGAAGCCCTGCCCAGAAGGCCCCTGCCCCTTGGGGGCGCTGGGGGTGAGGGCTGGACACGAGCTGGCCATGGGCACTCCCAGCTGTCGTGGGGTGACTTTATGCTGTTATATCCCCTATCACTAGTCTAAACCCAGACATGATTTCTGTGCCTTTAAATGGAGCCCAAGAGAGAAGAGAGGGAAAAAAAAAACCAAAACAGATTTTGTTTTTAAAGGACATAGAGATTAGGGGCTGTTGCTGCTGAGGAGCAAGGAAGCACTATTCCAGCTTTTTTTCCTCGGCCCTGGTTCTTCGGAGAGAGAGAGAGAAAGGGAAAGTGATTTTTTTTTCCCCTGGGACTTTGGTTTTTTTGCTCTTTCCTTCTGGACTTGTTCAGAGCATCAGAACATCAGAACCCCACTGGGGAACTTTCCACTGGCTTTGGTGGGGGGCTCCCACTCCGATCTGACTCTGAATCCATGAGAGGAGAGTGACCACACCCACAGAAGGACTTTAAATTCTTTAAGGTTTCTCTCCACAGCGAGAGGTTTTATTGTTTAGCATTATTATCCTTTTCCTGCGTGTTTGTTCAATAAATAGTTTTATCTCTTTCACTTTCCTTGGTGGAAATAAGTTTATTTTTCCTGAACCTGGTGGAGGTAGGGGTGGTTTGTAACCTATCCTCTCTCTCGGAGGATATATTTCTAAATTTGGCTAAACCAGGACATCAGCCCAGAAAGCCAAGTGTGTCCTGGACTGCATCCAAAGGCCCGTGGGCAGCAGGGGAGGGAGGGGATTCTGCCCCTCTACCCCACTCTGGTGAGACCCCACCTGCAGAGCTGCCTCCAGCTCTGTGGTCCCAGCACAGGAAGGACATGGAGCTGTTGGAGAGAGTCCAGAGGAGGGACACCAAGGTGATCAGAGGGATAGAGCACCTCTGCTGTGAGGAAAGGCTCAGAGACTGTTCTGCCTGAAACACAGAAGGCTTCTGAGGGACATAATTGTGGCCTTCCAGAACCTGAAGGCAGCCTCCCAGAAAGATGGAGACAGACTTTTCACAGGCACATGTAGTGATAGGACAAGGAGAAACGCTTCAAACTGACAGAGAGTAAGTTTAGATTTGATTTTAGGAAAAAATTCTTTACTGTGAGAGTGATGAGGCCTATCAGCAGGTTTCCTAGAGGTACTGTGGTATCTGTGGGGTTGCTCAGGGCCAGGTTGGATGAACTCTGAGAGACTTGGTCGAGTGAAAAGTGTCCCTGCCCAACACAGTGGGATTGGAATGAGATGATCTTTAAGGTTCCTTCCAACCCAGGCCTTTCTCCAATTCTGTGATATTTGACATACAAGAGCGAGGAACATATGTGAATGTTTGGGCACTGGGCTTCTAGATTTTCCATCTGTTAGCAGACATAGCTGCTAGAAAAGGGGATGTCAGAGAATTCATTGGCATTATTGGCAGGGATTTCACATAGGGCTTTGACTTGTGTTCTTTTTTGTGCCATTGGAGGGAAAAAGATGGCTATGTAGATAGATTCACATCCCAGAAGAGTTTCTGAATTGAAGATAATCAAGATGAACTGCTTGTCTGGCTGAGAGGAAAAGGTGATCTCTGAGTGGTACTTGAAGCCCTTTCTCTCAGTATTATTGTTACACATAGCGTTTATTAACTAAATCTCCACTGTTGCAGTCAGAATTAGCATGCTTTCTCATGCTTCTGAAATTCTCCATGCTCTCCCTCAGGGGAAGCAGATCGAATTATGTGGTATGTGTAAACAGGGATTAATTTAATCTTCAGCCAAATCCACACATTTCTGTGTAGCTGAAGTTCGCATATGATTATGAAAGTAATTTAATTAGATACAGTCAGACATCTTGCTTTTTGAAGATTCATATTTTACATACTATGTTTTTTAAAGATTAAATCATCATACCTCCTGATTCAACATTAAAAAGATTATGAAAAAACCAAGTTTGCATTGCAGTGCATATACAATGGCAAGAAAAGTTGCTTGGAATCTAGGAAAGGGAGTAGGTTTGATGTCATTCTTAAAGCCCCAGCCCTCCCTGTAAAATGGCCATCTTGCTCAAGGATATATGTTGAAACAATATTTATAACTTGGGATACCTTGCATATTTTGATTCTTAGCACTGTTCATCACTTGATTGAGTCACGTTTATTCTCTGCAATGTATGAATGGAGGAATGAAAAAAAATGCCTCACATGCCCTGCCAAAACAAAGCAAACAGAAAAAGCAAACATATGCTTCATGGGCTACAAGGAGCTGAAAAAATATTAGGTACCAAATGTGATACACTTTTATGATTTTGACTATTGTAGCTAAGTAATTTTCATTTTAATTTTAAGCCGTATTTGTTTTTTTTTAATCAAAAGAAAATAGACTGTGTCTGTTGATAAAGTTTTGATTTACTATTTTTGTAAACTGTAAACCAAAGAGTGTCATTCCTCTTACTTCAAAATACCTAATGTCCTTCTCAAGTCAGACATAAGTATGATGTCTCTATGACATCTAAATGGCTGAAAAAGCCAGACATAAAAAGGAAAAGCAGCTCCAACTGCATTCCCGTCTGGGATTTAGGGGAAAAAAGCAGTTCTTTTTTTGACTGTAGAGTTATTATTTTTTCTTCTCAAACAATATGTATGTTATTACCAAAGGAAAATAAGACATCTTCTTGAAAATTCTGTGAGAATGTTGTCTTTTGATTCTTTATGTGTTTGCACAGTACTTACAATATTAATACTGTCTCCTGAAACTTGTGAGCCAAGAAACAGATGTTTAGAAAAACGTTTGTCACAAGAGAACACAATGGTAATAATTATGTAACAAGGAAATACTCATCTACCTGATATCCAAACTAGAATTCTGGGATTAGTATTAAAACTAGCATGTTATTGATAAAAATAGCATTGAGTAAGAATGCGACTGATATAAATAAAAATGAAATTTCACAGAACTCAAAAAGAAAGAGGGAACTTAGGACTCAGGCCTGACACTCCTCAAATCAATTTAAAAAATTGTCTCTGAATTTTCTTGAAAGTACATAAAAGCTTGCATTCTTTTATTGTCCATCTGGTAACTCCAATCTCATTACTTTGAACTGAAGTCAGGCAAAAATTTCTAATTAAGTAAGTATAGATAAATTAAAAATGTGGAAATGTAAATTCTGTATTTTTCATAGGTAGATTGTGAAATGTAGTGATAACCTATCTTTTAGGTTAAAAACATGAAATTAATCTAGTCTGTCAGTTGGGAAAGTGTTTATTATGACATCACTTAGGAAATTTATTAGTAAATGCAGTTCAAGTAATGAAGAAATATAGAGTAGGGAAAAACCTAGTAAGAAACAGGTTTGGGCTAGAGTTATTTATGTTGATAAAGAATCATGATACTGGTTTCATTTACATTTTCACAAATAGCGAGTGGAAGTGTTCTAGTGAATCTTTATGAAGAAGAAAAGAGCGTGAATTTTTTGGAGGACTGGAATGATTTTGAAAGACCTTAAGCAGCCTGTGGATAACTGAGGTAGAAAGGAGATGGAATTAAGCAGTACAAGATGCAAAGTTCCATTCTTTGTGACCAAAAAAAAAAAAAAAGAAAAAAAAATTCCAGAAGCTGGAAGTTCATCAGTTAAAAATTCAGAGAAGAGAGCACAGCTACATTAATTAAATGCAGAATGATTGCTGATAAGAAAATGGCAAATGCAGACCTAAGCTCTCAGATATTTCTTGCAAAGATGTAGAAATAGTAAAGCCATTTGTCCTGTCCCGCTGTAAACGCGGGAGTCAGGGAAGATTCTTTTTGATAGATTTCTCCGACGAAAATAGAGCGCAAACGCGGCAATATTACATCTGAGAACTGTTTATTGATAAAAGAAGATCAAATGTTCCAACCAAAGGGGGATAGAAAAGGGAGCAAAGACGGGAAAAGAGAGATGGAGGGAGAAACAGAAGACAGGGACAGCACTGCCGCAAGAACCCCGGGGCGCTCTGTCGGCGTCTGCTCGGCAGACGGAGCGAGTGTGCTGCGGGCTGCGATGAGTCTGCGTAGCTCCTGTGGTGGGTTAGGCGCGACTTCCAAACAGCAGCAGGCTGCGTGTCTCTTCTGCCGCCGAGGCACAGGGTGCTGCAGCTACAGGTGTGCTCCTGGAGCGGCTGCGGCTGCGGCTGCGGTTGCGGCTGCTGCGTCGGGCAAACGCCGGAGCACTGGGTTGTCGTGATGAGGAGCTGCACCGGGGAAGCGGAGTAGGGCAGGGGAGGTGCGGACAGGGCAGCAGGACTGCAGGGACAAGAAGGCGAGGACGAGAAGGGGGCCATACTGACCCTCCAGGCGAGCCCCCGCTCCCTCCAAGAAACCCAAAGATAAATAGACCCCGGTTGTGTGGCCGTTCACTGCTTTTACGTGCTAAGGTTCTTCCCACAGCCCGATTTCCCGGACATTTTTTCCCGGGCATCCAGGCATCTGCTTCACCGGCAAGTGGGGTTGCAGCCCAATTATGGAAGGTTTCCCTCCCCTGATCAGCGGTCAGGGAAAGTCTCCCGGGGACAGGGCTCCCCTCCATCACTTGTGCAACTCCATGAGAATAATTTTTCACCCTATGTGTAACACATTGAGGCATATATAAAAATCAAATTGGTCCATCTCACCATTCTAGAAATTACTGTGGAGACATAATTTGAAATACTATATACATGAAAAATTAATTCAATCTCACTTGATGAGGGGAAAAGGAGTCTACTGGAAAGCAAAGGGGCATAGCTTGTTTAGACTAGCCAAACAAAGGCTAAGAAGGGATGTAACAGATGTTTATGAATGCAGTGGGAAGGATAAATAAGCTAGGAATAAATTGAGACTGGGACTTTCGCAGTCCTCAGGGGAATGAAGTTCTGAAGTAATCTTTCAATAAAAGCAGCGTGAATGAAACACAACGTTTCTGTAACAGGTAATAATTATACTGCAGTATACATTGTGATTGCTTGTGAAGACCTAACCTTACAACCTAGGAAGTGTCCTCCAGACCTGTGTTTTTGCACTGAGCAATCATGTCAAAGAAAATAGGTAACTCCTCTCAGTGTTTAACATGAATGTCAAGGAACACATAGCAATTTTCAATAGCATATTCACAGTGTATGTGTTACTAAATCATGCACAATTCAGTTTAGAGACAAGAACTTTAAAATAAATAGCTATAAACTAAAAAAAAATCACTTTGGATTTTATTTGAATACTATATCTAGTATATGAAAATTTGTCAAAAATAGATTTAAAATAAATAAAAGAAAAAGAAAGGATACACCTTACTTTGCGCCTGATCCCAAAGTCTCTATGCCAAAATAAATAAAGTAAAAGACTACTCTGACATCTGAATGTTTTTCATGACAATGAAGATGACAGTTCTGCTCTCTATAAGCATTCAGCTCACCCTGTAAACAAAACAGATTCCAGCACACAGAAGGGACTGGATTACTGGCCTGTTGGCTCATCTTCATGCTAATCTGGATAATGCTTTTGAGATCTTCAGATTCTGTGTTTTGTCCTGTATATACCCCATGGATGCTTATATGTGCTGAATATACCTCTCAAGCTCAGAAGAGTCTATTGGGAAAATCTCTGGGATGTCTTTAGAGTATAGAGACAGAAGACAGATCTGTCAGTGGAGGCCTTTCCAGCTTTGAGGATTGCTTATTGCATACAAGAAAATCTCCCTCTTCCTGGAAGAGCTTTTCTCCCTGGTTGACAGTTGGCATCCAAGAGAAGTCGACTTTTAACATGAATTTATCTCACCCAGTCATTCAGCAAATCAAGCTTTTATACACACCAAACACAGGCCTACGATAAGATACATTGAAATAAATAAGATTCTTTCAGACATCAATTAGCTTTGAAAAATGCTTAAGCCATTGAAATTTAAGGCAATCTAGATTTCAGTCTCATGTTTTTAAAGCACCTGCATTGAGTATTTGAATGACATTTTAGCCTCCACATCTATAAATTTTGCAGTCTCAGGTAACATAAAGCCCCAATACTACCCGATCTCTTTGTTTGAAAGTGTTTTCCCCTAATGAATGAAGATCCTTTTTCACTATATAATCTTTAAGTGGATGCAATCTCCCTCATTTGCAATTCTGTGCTATCCTTTGTTTTTTCAATTGCTTATTTTAGTACCCCAGGCATATGAACTTGGCATCTTATCACCCATGCCAACATGAACTGATGTTACACCCCTCTGGTTTGTTATGGACTATTTTTGTCTCCCCCATTTCTTTTGTCATCTCATTTCTTCAGTATAAACTAAATTTTGACTTAGTAACAAGGGAGATTTTTCTGTTTATCTTCCGTTTGTTCTATGTCTCCTTTTTCTTCCTGGACCTCCTTTGGGAAGAATTACTCTCTGGAAGCGACAAGTCAGACCGTTGAAATGTCAGCACAGCATCTTAAATTAAGTACAGGATATATACCCTGATTGTGGAAGTCAAACTTAATTTTTTAACTGTTTGTGGTCTGCTTATAGCGTGCAGGAAGAAAATGGCAGAGTAGCTCTGCTTTACACCACTGCTTTACTTAAAGTCATATCTTTGGTGCAATAAAAACATAGACTTAAAATATTATGGGAATGAGAAGCTATCACTTAAACATATGTTATATATCTTGTTTCAAAAATAACTATATTTTTGCTCTGGTTTTGAGTACCAGAGTATGCACAGGACTTTAGTCTTGTAACTCGGATCAGCCTTCCCCTCAAATTCACCCTTGTTTTTATCTGTGGTTTTGTTTTTTGTTTTTTTCTTTTAATCTGAAAAAGTTGCTACAGCAATATTGAGAAAGTTATGACTGAGTTATATGAAAATAAGAAGAAAAGTATAACTTCATTTCTCTCAGCAATAGTGTGACATTATGCATAAAAAATGAAGCATTTATTCTCTTCCACAGAAAAAAATTTTTGCTACTAAAATTATTCTAAAATTATTGTCAGTATCTCATGTTACATGCATGTCATGGGTTGACATCCCTTCCTGCTCTTCAGGTTTTTCTTCCTTTTGGCTCTGCAGTTTTACAAAATCAGCCAATAGTGTGGTTCGGGTGGAAGCCTGCAATTCTATAACTATGTTTCATATCTGTATAGATATGTTTCTCTCTTGGAAGTGCGAGTATGTCTATTATACTGTCATCTTGGGTATGTGTTTAGTGTAATAGCCTCATATTACTCTGAGATTTTCAGTTACAGTGTGGGTAGGTGACAAGGGAGGGAATGAAGACGTTTGTCGAAATGAATAGGTATTTAAGAAGTTTACCTCTTCATCGAAGTGTTACTCAGATTTCTTCAGCTACAGTAATGATAGTGCATATTGATATATGAAAGTGAATAGTTTGGTCCAAATTATAACAAACTGGCATTTTTCTAAATTTGATTGATTTTGACCTCATCAAATACATTAATTGTGTAAAATATGGAAGATTTATCTTATTTTCTTTTTTTTTTCCCTGTAGGCTTAGCTGGTACGCTAAAAATATCAGCAGACCTCCTGGAGGCAGCAGGTGATACTCGTTTCAATTTTAAAACTACATTAATTCTGAGTGAAATCAAACTTATTCTATACATATATTAAGGCGAATCCTTGTGAAAAATTGCAGATTTTTAATAAGTGCATTTCCAGTGGTTCCATTCCACTCTGATAAACTCATAAATCTGTTGCTGTCTTTCATCCATTATGGATTTATGAGTTCATGTGAGTAGATGTGACAGCTGAATACTGCTGAAATCCATACAGCAATATCTCTGTTACCATGATAAATGCCACTTGGGCCCAAAGATGAGCTGCTTGGTTTGTTGAGGCTTTTGTGGTTTTGTTTTGCTTTGTTTAAAGCATGACTTAGACTACAGGAGACAGGGGAAATAAAAACCAGGTTTAAAAGAATGTTTTGTACTCTACCCCCTGTCTTTGATACAACAGTCAATGAAAACCACAACTACATCTTCACAATATCCCCACACTTTCCTTCAGTTAGCACTTAAGAGAGATACGAAAATATAACTTTGTTTAAAACATTATTTGCCATAGATATAGGAAGAAAGATATACATTATTCACTTCTAATATTTAGATTAAAGACCTATGTGTGTTCAATAGCACCTAGAGAACTCACCGTATCTGTAACACATGGGCTTTCCTTTCTTGTAGTGATGACCACATGACTAGCATTTTATGTATACTGTAAAGCTACCATATAAAATAATGGAATGCCCTAAGTGATTTTTGGAGTAAATACAGCATTCAGTACTCATGGTCTCTGTGGATTAATTAAAAAGAAAAAAAAAATTGTGGTAGGTGCCTTGCTGTTTATTAGTTTGGATTGTAAATTATGAGAATGTTTTTGATAAATTACATGTGCAAGGAAAAAAAAGTGCCGAGGAATGCTAATGCAGACTAATAAGGAGAACATTTGACGTCCACAATTTTGGACTGAGAAAATTCTTTGGAAGTGAAATTTTGAGCAAGTAGAGAAAGAATGGTGAATTTATTTGAATGTTTCCAATTTTATGACAGTATACAAACACAAATCACTTTTCAAGGCTGCTGAATAGATATTTAGGAACTTTCAATAGTACTAATTTTGTGTCTATTTTTTCTTACTGCCACTCATGTAGCTCAGTAATTTAAATGCTGAGTAACAGTTTTCCTCCTCAATTCTAATGATGCCCTTTATAATCCTCTTTTTAATGCAATGCCTGAACTTTAGAAAGGTTGTTTGCTGCCAAATGTCAGTCCATTTGAAGATGTAGCAATGGAAACCCTCTTTTCATGAATTTTGCTGAAGAAAATGCTTGTGAATAAGTAAGATTGCCAAGTCTCTGGCTTCTGTTTCCTGATTAATATTTTAAAAAAGGGAATAAAGTAAATCCAATAAATAAAGCTTTTCTGACTCCCTCTCCCACTAACATCAGGGCAAACCAAAGTCTTGTTAATAAATTTAGGGGGAGAAGAATCCAATTAGGCATCTTCTACTTCAGTAGAAAAGTCAACCTAAAACCAGTTTTATAGAGACCATATTGGCTTAGCAAAGACACAGGAATTCATAATTGTAATCTGATGCAGACTTGACAACATTCAACACTGCAGGATTTACCTAGATCAACAATTTATGTCCACTCCCCGTTTAAACTTTTTTTAATTTTTTTTCCTTAGCAGGGAGAATTCAACAAACCACAGAGATTTATCCTGGTACAAAATCACTCGCAAACCCTGTTCTGCACTGATATTTTCATTGCTATTGTAGCATTTATCAACAAATACTTTGAAATGGACAAGAGCTCTAATATAAAAGCGAATGGAAGAGATTGTTTGAGGAGCGAGTTATCCATGAGTCATGTGCAAGGCATCATTGGACCCATTAACAGAAAATAGTCCAGAGGGAGGAGGCAGGGACCACTGCCCTGCCCGATTTTAACAGCTCATGAAGATGGTGATAGAATACATACTTTTGGGCACATTTTACATTGTAACCTAGGACATAATCCACCCCTTATTTTATTACCATCTACATCATACCCAAATTAAGACAGGATGACATGGATCAATGTCCTTGAAAATGAGAACTGACTATTTTGAGGAGTACAGAAAAAAACAGAAATTACCCATGAAGAACTGTGCAATAATTACTGGCTAGAATAAAAAAAAATGCTCATGAAAAATAAAACCACACTGCTCAATTCCTCCTATAGTTCAAGCATAATACTTGAATAATACAATCAGTGCTTATAGGTTTAGTTGTGCCCTTGATGCAGAGCTAAGGGAGAAAACCTTGGCAATGTGGGAGCTCTTGACTGATTGAAGCCTTTAACAATGTCCTAGCTCTGTCTTGGTGTGATCAGACAGCAGACCACTCATGCATCTTTACTATTTTTAACAAGTTCTAAATCCCCTCAAATGCCCAAATATTTGGTGTGTGATACAGGAAACGTCTACAACAGCTTAAGAAACTTCAACGTGAATGTTTGTTCTGGTCAAGCTCCTGTGAACAGCCACCATAAACAGAGACCTGTGAGCATGTCCTCATTCTCCTGACTAAAATGGAAGAGGTGGTGGTGGAAATAAGTGGCTATAGACACAATGACTTTTGCCTGTCACCCTGATTAAAGTCATCCTTTCTCAGGTTTTACATGACATGCCAGCCTAATGGCTAGCTGTGAACTAATTTGTTTTGCAGCTGAGGTCCACATAAGATTCTCTACAGAAGGATTCTATTCATGAACCTCATTGGACAAGGATATGAAAGGGAGAGGATGTTTGTCCTGACCACTGATCTGTAAGGGAGTTCTGCAGCTACTTTTGTTAACATATATGTTGGTTGCAGATATCCCAGGAGTCTTTGTGCAAATCCAGATCTCAGCTGCCACTTGTTCACCACTGCACATTGCTACATGAAGTGTACCCATGTCCAAGATTGAGCCCTATTCCTGTACTGTCTCTTTGAATAGCAAGTCACTTGCCATTTGGCAGCTCAGTTTTCAGACACTGCTTTGCTTTGATGGTCTTTTTCGATTCCAGCCTTATGCAAGCCACTGATTACAGACGTTCTCACTTGTGACAGAATGATACGGTGTGAAAAAGATGAAACAGCAAGCTTGAAGGAAGTATTGGCTAATGATACAAAAGTAAATTTATAAACCTTGAACCATCTCTTTAATTTCCATAATCATCTCATAAGTTCTTACAGAAATATTAAAAATCTGGGTTCAGATTTCCATAGCACCTTGTGCCATCTGATTAAAGAAGAGATGAAGAATGTTTCAGTGTACGCTGAAGGTGTTGACAGGGCTTCATGTATACTTTACATTCGCTTTGCTTAGGTTCACATATGTAGTCTTACACCTCTGTAAGAAAGATGTCAAGTAACAGGCAATGAGTTCTCTATTATGTATGTTCTTCAGCTAACCTTAATGTGGTATGTGATTAGACAGTTCAGTAAAAATCTCAGAGTGTATTACTTATCCAGAGTAATAATAATTCTGTGTATGAAAATTACTTCTATGGAAAGTAGTTCTGTCAGAAAAAAAAAAAATCTCCTATGAAAACAAGTATTTTGGTTTCATCTAAAGACAACGTCATGGTTTAAGCACAGCCCACAGCTATGCCCCACACAGCCACTTGCTCACACCCTGCAAATGAGAGAAAGAATCGGAAGAGTAAAAGTGAGAAAATTCATCCATTGAGATAGGGACAGTTTAGTAAGGGAAGCAAAAGCCATGCACACACAATCAAACCAAAACAAGAATTGCCCTCACCCCTTACCCACGGGCAGTCAGGTGTTCAGCCATCTCCATGAGAGGAGGGGCCCCATCACAGGTAACGGTGACTTAGTACAAATGCCATCACTCTGAATGACCCCCTCTTCCTTCTTCTTCCCCTCAGCTTGATGTGCTGAGTGTGACAGCACATGGTTTGAGATATGGTTTTGGTCATTTGGGGTCAGCTGTTCTGGCTGCATCCCCTCTCATGTCCCTGCATACCCCCAGCCTAACTCACAGTGTGTTCTGATCTGAGGACTTAGCTCTATCTACATCACTCTGAACTTTGAAATAGATGTAACCCCAGGAATTAATGAACATTGCGGAGGGAATTTTGTACTGGCTTTTGCTCAATCCCAACAGCAGCAGTAAGATATGATTTTCCTTAAAGTTGCTGGCAGCCTTTCAGACATTCACTGAGAAACATAGGTTTAATTCCTTCCTGCCAAAGGAGTGACTCAAAACTAGGTTTTAACTTCCTGTTTTCTTCACGGCATTGGACAAAAGATGGGCAGTGTCAGTAGAATCTCTGTCATCATTTTATCTTTTGAAAAATAATGTTTTCTAACTTATGGGCCTAAATTTTTGGACTTAGGAACCAGCTGGTGATTAAAGCTCATAGGCTAGGGTTTCAAGGAAATATTAGTTTAGGTGCTTTTAATACTGTTCTGAAACATTATAAACGCCTGTATTTGGATTCCATTCTGTGGCACAAGTGATTAAGAATTTGGTGCAGTTTGGCCTAATTTATTGAGGGCTAAATGCTTTCTTCAGTTTAGTGGTAATCCTCCCATAATTTCTGTGAGGGTTTGTTAGAAATCAACTAACTCTTAGATACAGTTAAATGGGGACAAAGTCACTGAAGCAAAATAAAACAATGTATTAGTAACGATTCAGCTGAGCCCGGTGTGTATCTCCCTCCCTCGAGAGCTGAACACACACACCCTCCAACAAAATGGCTATATGTTATATCCTTGCCCTGGCCAGGGCGGTCCCTGTTCCCCTTCCCATTGGCTGGCTACCCAGAAACTTACATTCTCTCCAGATCTCCCACTTTTCTGTCCCCTCCCCTCTCATCCCACCTCCCTCTCAGTCAGGTCTTCAACCCTGCCCCTCTCCCAGCTCACAGCAACACCCAGCAAACCAACCAGAACAGATCCAAACCACAAACAACAACACATAAAACCTACAACTTCCATTCTTTAACTTAATTACCTTTTGGCTTCTGCAAAAGGTTACCTCATCTCTCACAGGTTGACAAAAACTACTGCTCTGTCTAGTTCACCTATGTAGTAAACCATTAAAAATTATTCCTTGGTAAAAATAAGCCAAAAAGGAAAATAAGTAGGAAGAAATCCAGTAGTAGGTCCAATATTTCTTTTTAGGGTGAAAGAGGGAAGCACAGACTTACAAAATATTGTTCATGCCAACCTAATATGTAATATGAAAACTGCTCAACTAAATGTTACAAAAAGACCTAACCAGCAAAGTTGAAGTGGATTTTTTGTCACTAATTCACAAATTCAGTAATTCTGTATCTTCTGGGTCATGAACCACATGGTTCATACTTTTAAAGAATGCAATTGTAAGCTTTATTCTGAGAATTAGGCCTAAACTTGCAATAAAATTTTACCAAAAAAATTATATGAACACTCTCTTTTCTAATGAGAACAAAATATTGAAGCTGTGAAAAAGCTGCATGAAAGCCAGGGGGGGAAAAAAAAAAGTTTATGTTATCTTTCCAAGGGATATTTTAATAGATTTTGCACTTTTCATTATTTTTAATAGACTGCCTCTTGTCTGATAAAATGAAACAGGATTTCTATACTACTGTAGCCCTTGTTTGGGGTAATGTTAAATTCTCTCACAAATCATTGCTGATTTTAAATTATTCTGACTGGTTTCAGATAGTTGGTAAAGGCTGCAAGTGGAATAAATCTCTATATCATCCTTATATTCTTAGTCCAACATTGCCCTCATTCTGGAAGCAACGTGTCATGAAAAAGTTGGCTTTTGTAGATGAATTAACGAATGAATTGTTAACTATAAAGTATGTAATTAATATAATGTTAAAGAGCTATAAGTTAATGAATTAAGCGCACTGATGTATGCGTGTAATGCTGTTCTGTAGCCACTAGAGGAGGATAAAATAGAAGTTTAATGTAAAGAATTTTCTAGAATCTTACCTCATGAAAGATGATGACACCCTGGACCCTGATTGGTGAACGAGCCAGCCAATGAAGTGGACCCATGGGGAAATGATTGGTCAGGAATGCCCCACAAAATGGACCAATTAGAGAGCCAGGAATGGACCAATCAGTGAGAGAATCAAGAAATGCACCAATCCCGTGGTGTCAGAGGCTATAAGAACTCCCCAGGTGCTCTGCACGTGGTTTTCCGGTGGAACTCGTTGTCCAAAGGAGCACCCAGTGTTGCGCACTGTTTTTGGTGGTTCTGGCTTGTTGCGCAGGACCCAGGCTTATCTTGGGGCCTCGGTCCCAGTTGTTAACTGTTACGAATAAACGAGTTAACCTTCTAAAAGGTGACCAGCCTCGTTCATAACAACATGCATAGGTTGTGTTGACAGACTTTGCTTGAAAATACAAATCTAGGATTCATGTGAAGGAGAACAAATAGTTGCCTTGTCATTGCATGGAAGTTTCATGGTGCTTGCAATAAAGATTAAGGGGCAGTCAGACAATGACGTCCAAGCACAAAATTTTTATCTGCAATATATAAGGGTGAGGGCACCTGGACTGCAGATAGCATTATTTCGCATCCTCAGTGATTTTTGACAAGCTATCAAAATACTTTGAGATTTATATAACCATAACACATAATTGAGAATTTAAAGTGTTTCTGTGTTACATTTAGAGTTCTTCGTGTTGTTATAAATGAAGTGTTATGATTACCACAGGGATTAACAAATCTTTTCCTTACTGGGCCAGAATTGCTGTAAGCCTTAAAAGTGCATGTTAAATAAAAATTTGTATCTCTTCCTTCTTTACAAATATTACCCAAACTTCCAGTAGTTTTACAACTCTTTGTAGGGTCATAATGTCTCTGGAAGGGATTGTAAAAGATAAACTGTAAAGAATGATGCAACTCATAGATCAAGTCCAATCAAGGGCTGCAGTGAAGAACTTTTATTCATAGACTGTTTTCCTGTTTTCCCTTTCAGACTAAAGAACATACAGGTTGGGCTATTGTGCTTAAAATAAACCATTATTTCTTCATTTAAAGAGATGGCAATGCAGATTTACTAGCTTAATAAATAGGTCTCCATCTGAGGAAAAGGTATAAAAAGTACATGAGCACAAAAGTTGGTTTGTTGGGTATTTTTTGTTTTGTTACTGTTTTTAAACAGATCTGGCAACATCTTCTGCAGTTTACTTGCGTAGATTTGGGTTAAAATGAACTGCTCTGTGGAGTCTGCTGAGAGTAAATGTCTAGTTGCTCTGGTTGTTGACTGGATGTGAGTACAGAGCACATTCTTCCTACTGCTCTACACTGAATAAACTCATATGCTTCTGTTTAGGTCCAAGGAAGGACTCCTTAAAAGACGGGGACCACCACTGTCTAACACTGATCTGTCACTAGACTCAGGCAGCAGCTGAGCAGCATGAAAATGCTGCTTACTTTTCTGAGAAATAGAACTCACTCTTTAATTAAAATTTGGAAGATTTATTAAGGGACCAAGTCAACAAGGCAAAAGTAATAGTGCTGGGTGCATAGCCACAGCCACAGGCACACCGGTAACAATAGCAGCAATCTTCGCCGCCCCCCTCC
>VYZQ01007698.1:0-13274 GCA_013400655.1 Mystacornis crossleyi | reverse complement strand
AAAAAAAAGGCAAGAATCTGGCTGTAAATTGATATTAACATTTTTCAGTATATGTGTAAAACACATGTTTCAGAAGAATAGAAGAGAGAAACTGTCACTCACTGGGAAGCTTTAGAGCTATCTGGCTCCCTGGGAAACTGCATGCAACTATTCTGGTGTCCAAGGGTTTGACCAGTGAGTTTCCTCTTCCTGCAAAGAATGAATGCAGAAGTAATAGAAAGTCTGAGGGGGAAGATTTTAGCAAATGGCTAAAGATAATCCTATTCTGCCCACTCCAGCAGGTAGGAAGCAGGTGGTGGTGGTGGTGGTGGTGGAAGAAAAAGGGTGGGAGAGGAGAAACGCCTGCGTGTCCCTCCCAGCAGCTGGCACGGGGAAGGGCAGGAGGCTGCACTCGGAGAGACCCAAAGCCTGGCAGCTCAGGCCGGCGAAATCCCTGTGCGTGTGCAGCGATGCCGACAGGTCACCCCAGTCCCAGCACTGCCACACAATGTCAGCACGTTCTGCTCTGATTCTCCGGGGCCTGGCTCGGGCTCCCTTTCGGGATGGAGCGCGGCACTCAGGGACTGAGACTCGGCGCTCTGGGCTTCACCGACACAGAAATCCCACATTCCCGGGCAGGAACACCGGCTTCTTCAGCATCCCCCTTAGTTTATTATCCGCTCTTCAGGGGGGTTTTTAGAAAGTTTTAATTTTCTAGTCGAATCGGTGCCTACACGTGAATTTTTTACTTCATTTATTAAAAGAATCGGTAAAAGCAGGGGTCTTAATAATAAAAAAAAAAAGCTTATCCTTACATTTTTGATGGCATATTGACTTTGTAAGAGTCTACAGGCAGGAGTGATATATCAGGGAGTCCCTATAACTTTACTTAAAGCAAAAATTAGAAAGTGATCGAAAAGTTTTATAGAGGAGAGCAGAAACATAATTTTAAGCCTCTTAAAATTGCCTGAACTGTGAAATCAAGTAATGAACACTAGAAAAGGATCTGTCAGCTGGAATCAAAGCTTAGACTAGTCAGCATTTTCTTCCTAAACCTTATTATGGCAAAGATTTTTCATCTCTGCACTCTGTTCAGCCCAACAAATAAACCGACTTGACCTCCACCTGTTACCCGGTGAAGTTTGCTGTCATCTCTGACTAAACCCTTTTCTTTCCCTTCAAAGCCCTCGGCACCACTGAGAAGGTGGGAAGACACAGCTGTGCACTGACTCAAATTGATACCAGTTCATAACCAGACAGCGTTTCACAGTACAAATCACAAGCAACAGAGGAGAGAGGGGAAAGGAAGAAAAAAAAAAATAAAAAAGAAGGGGAAAAAAATGTAGTGCCAATGAATTCTGGAAGGGGGCAACATTTTTCATCCATTTAACAATGAGATTTTCATAAAAAGAAGGTGGGTTTTTTTGGTTTTTTTGTTTTTTTGTTTTTTTTGTGTGTGTGTGTGTGTGTGTGTATGATGTTATGGACTAGCATTTGAGGCAAGAAACATTTTGCTTATGCCATAACAATGAACCTGTGCTAACACCACAGAGGGAGGACTGAAGAACATAACGGGAGCTATTTGTGTTGCTTTTATATTTCATAAGTTGAATGCATTACACTGGTTCAAAGAGGTTCAGCTCCAGTTGCACGCAGGTTTCTAGACTTAGGAACAAGTCTCAGCTGTATAAAGCAACACTGCTGAATAAAAAGAATTAAATATTATGGAACACAGAACAGCAAGAAATGTGTCATGAGGAAACCCGTGTAGCTGTTGCAGGCATTTCTTCAAATATATCATCGTGGCAACACCATGTGAGAAGCTTTCTAATACAAAGACATATCAGAAAAAGCCATTTCGTATAAAGTTGGACTTCTCTGGGTGATTAATGCTACGTTCAACAAAGGAGACAGTGTCTGTCTAATTACATTAAATACTTATCTTCTAGGGATTGGCAGGGTGTTTCTGCTCAATGTCACTTTTCATGACAATGTAATGATAGATCCGTTTACTTACCAGTGCCATTAGCAAAAATTGTACTGTTTTCTCAACTGCCCTCATATCACGAAAATATTTGATTAACATACTGCAGCTTATCTAATACTCTAAGCAACATATTCTGCATAGTTTTCTCTCTATTAAAAGAACAAGATTACAGCTTGTAAAATTTTTATTGCACTCACACAGAAATAAATGAATAATGTGTGATAATAGTTCAAGTATCTTACTAGTTCACAGAACAGGTTTATTTGATTTAAAATATTAACTTGTGCTTAAAATATTAAGATTTTGGGGGAAACAAGCAAATAAACAAAGTCAGTACTCTGAGGCCCTACTTCCCATCCAGGCTTTAGTTATTATTTCCTTTTCATTTCAGCACATCTTTTGAAACTTTTAATACCTTGTGGGGGGGAGGGGGGGGGGGGAAGAAGGAAAAAAGGAAAAAAAAGCCTTCATTCCTTTGCTGAAAAATAGATATGGCCATCTCCCAAGTCTTTAAAATTCACCACATCGTGAACTGACTCTTCGGAGTCATGCTACTGTGCCAACATCCAGCAAACAATAACCCTCTGGAAGAATGTACCCAGCCAAGGCAGTTTATATAGTAACAAGATAATTTCATAAACTTATATTGAAGAGCAAGGCTGTGATGTAACATTCTAGCAGTATATATCAGCTACCTGATATTTACTAACAAGGTTAAACTCCTATCTGTTTGTCTCAGCACTCTTCATAATTCACTTTTTAATGGATGGACAGGAAAAGTCAGCAGTGTATGGCACAGATCATTTTTGAAATAGGACAAGACAGCTTATGGCAGTAGCTGCTCCACAACACCCTCCCTGCTCCCACACAATCACATCAAGCCCAGACTTTGCAACCACAGTGCTTCAAATCTACTCATAAATCCTTTAGGGGCGGGTTTCTATTTCCGAGTAAACCGGTAAATTTGAAAAACAAAGAATCCTGAGGAGAAAGCGTCACTGTCAACTGGTGCCACGTACAGAGCATCAGTTCTCAGCTCTTTGGGATGGTATTCCTGGGCAGGAGAAGGCAATGGGGAGCTGCCTTCCTTCCCTGAGGAGTTAGGACACCAACCCCATTTTGTTACAGCTCCTCAGGCTGCCGCGAAATGGCAGCAAGGACGCACCAAAAACGACTCGTACGAGGCATAAATCCACACAGCGAGGCAGAATTAACCAAAACTGCCTTAAAATCCCTTGCAAGTGACTCTTGCAGCCAGAGGATGACACCCCAGCCAACTGCCACATGCGACTCTCCAAATTAATAATGGATTTAGGATATTCATTCCCTGAGCTGCGAGGGTTCGGGGTGTGTCTGCAATTATCAAGATATAAGTCTGACACACATTATCCTTCTATCAATGTCATCTCCCTTAGTAGCCAACAGATTATCAGCAGCTTTGTGATATTCCAGGTGTCAAAGAAGAATTAAAACCACAACAATTGCACAAACAAAGGGACAAAAGATGGGATACGTGTTTCTGAGCCCTGCATATCAATTTAATATGTGCAGCTGACAATGATGCAAATGTCCTCGGGAGAGAGGCAGCAAGATCCGTGCCCAAACATACACACACCACTGTCAGCAAGATGGCAGGGAACAGAAGCAGTAGGATTCCCAGCCCAGGACACATGCCTCAGCAGGCAGAGCAGCCCAACGAAACAATCCTCTGGTTGGGGAGAATTTTGGAAGCACCTGATATGGAAAAGGGCCCTAAAGAAGCCAGATGGTACTTTTAGCTGGCAGCAGAAAGTAGGAGACAGCCAAAAACATTACAGCATTTCCCCAAGAGGCCAGCAAATCGATTTTTAACCATTTTTTTTTCAAGTGACGCTATGAATATGAAAAATAATGTTTCGATGCCTTTTTTAAATCGCTAATTTTATGGATAGTACACTGAAGGAGGACACAACTGGAAGAGAGGAGAAAGCAATGGATTTTGACTCTCCCAGGGCGGTTGTATATTGACATCAAGTTTGCATTCAGTCACTGCCACTGTTTACTCAGAATTAAGTGTCAGTTTTTGTTCTGGGTTTTCCACATAACATTAAAGAGAAAAATCCAGCAAAAGTGGAGAAATAGCACTGTAAAATCACAATAGCACAACAGTTCACAGGGCACGGGAGAAATGTGGTTTGTAAGCCTGCTTTGTCCTCCTAAAACCTTTCGCCCCCCCCAAATTAATGGGTTTCTAGATGATCATTTTTTTAACAGAGGACAAACAATTTCTTTAGTAGTTACGAGGTACCATTTGGCAGGGGATTTGCATAAGAAATACAGCTGTTTGGGGGGATATTTTAATTTCTAAAACCTCCAAACAGCCAGAATTTGCAATTCTGCCTGGGTGACGGGGGTGTTTTCAGGGATCAGTCTGATGTCAGATGTCGAACCTTCCCTCTGCCAGCCAGAAGCAGCTCCTTGCAGAGCACGTTTGGGTCACGTGTGGCCGAGGGGTTTTTCACTCGGGGACGGAGAACAGAGGTGGGTTGTAAGGGCTGAAAGGGCAGAGTGAGGCCGAGGAGTCATGAACCAAGTGGGAATGAGCATCACCCTCGGACTCAAAGCTGCACCTCATATTCAGGATTGGCCACGCCCCGAGGAAGAGCCAGGCTGATGCTTTACTTCCATTTGCTGTTATTTTGGTTAAAAGTAAAAGCCAGCCCTAAGACGGGGTTAAATCTGGACCACATCCAAAGTGCTTTCTCCTGTTCAGAGCAAGGTAGTGCATTAGTGTGCTGCACCATGGATAATACTCCTGGAGACAAACGTGGGCTGCCACAATAAAACACTAAACGCGAAGAAAGATAATCCATACGCTCATATTTTTCAAATCTCGTTGATTGCAAATCCTTATTTTTTAAAAAACAAAAGTATTTCCCTCCTACAGGTGGAACCTAAGACTTTGCCTCCAGCCCTTGATGACATAAAACATTCCCATTTTTTTTCCGGAGTGCCGCTCTCAAGGCTGAGGGCTGCAGGTACCACCTCTCTTGTCTGGCTTTTGGGGGTTCAAGGATCTGCACGCAAATCCTATTGAGGCAAAGGAAGGCTGTGCACAAAACAGTAAAAGAGCCTGTAATTTCCCACCTAATTTTAGCGAGAGGATCTCTTGTGTTAAGCTTTTTGGTGTGTATGACACTAAGAATAGCAGCGGGCATTGATGTAAGGGACGAGCAGAAGGGATGATGTCAGCAGGGCTGTGCTGGAGTGGTGAGGACAAGCAGAGGTGGGGGATGATGTGGATCTCCTGCTCTTCCCTGAGCAAGATGGAACCACAACAGAGCTGTAGCCGTGCTAGATGAAGACACTGCTGAGGTTTTGGAGCTGGAAACTGAAAGAACTTAAACACCATCCCTTCTTTAGGCTTTCTGGGGGGGGTCACAGCATTCACAGCGTGACCTCTGGGGTGGAAGTCACAGCAGACCCACGTTGGGTGAACACACAGCTGCTGTCACGGGGCACAGACATTGCTGCAGGTACGAGGTGGCTCTGCAGCCACTCAGCCAAATCGTTCCCCGAGCTAACAAGCTGCTAGATGGATTTCTGTGCTTCCCTGTGCTCGCCGACTGCTGCGGTCAAAGTGCTGGGGCAGCACTTAACTTGAAGGAAAGTAAAGAAAGTAACTGGAGAATGATTTATTCACTACTTCCGGCAGTGAGAAAGAAAAACACCAAGAAGCACCCAGCAAAATGACCGGACAACAGACAAAAGAAGTGGTTCTTCCTTATGCAGGACCGAGTAAAACTGGAACTTTCTGCCATGGGTTGTTGTGGAGGCCAAAATGAAGAATGGGTTAAAAGCACATCTCTGAAAGGAAAGTTCACTGAAGGCAGCCAAACACAAAGATGTGAACAGAACCTCTGGCTCGTGAAACCAAGCTGTTTGCTGCCAAAATCCGTGAGGCTGTGCTCGGAAAAGCATCACTGGATGCCTCTCCTGCTGTTGTTATCTTTCCTTAAGTGTCCACCACCAGCTCTTGTCGGAGACCTGCATTAGGTGAGCCTTTGGTCTAGCTGAGAAGAGCCATTTGTTCCTCTCTGCGGGCAGATGCCAGTTTTTGTAGGCTGGAATGTGCTGTACCTGGCAGGTGAGAAGCAGGGAAATTGCAGTAGGCATCCAGCACAATGAAATGCAGGAGAGTTGCTCCTCACCTGGTGCAGAAGCAGGGGCATATCTAAAGTCAGTGTGGCAGAAGGTGTGGGAAAGAGAATGGGAAAAAAGAGATGAGATATGGTCTTCTTCCTGTACCTGGTCCTGTACCATCTTCTGGAAGTGTCCCAGGCCAGGATGGACGGGGCTTGGAGCAACCTGGGACAGTGGAAGGCGTCCCTGCCCACAGCAGGGGGTGGAACAAGATGAGCTTAAAGGTCCCTTCCAACCCAAACCATTCAATGATTCTTTAATTCTCCCTGTCTCCTAACACCTTTCCGTGCACCTTTTATCTCTGGGTGAAAATGTTTCCTTTAAAATAAAGCCTGTTTTCTCCTCTAAAGCCAAGATCAAACATGTGCAGGGAGTACAGTAGCTGCACTGTGTGCTAGGCACTGGAGTGATGGTTGTACTGGGAATGTTAATAAACAGTGCCCAGAGCAGAACTTCTGCATAAAAAAAGGGTGTATGTTACATCTCTCCCCCTCTCCCCTGTCTCATGCAATATTTACACAGCTGTGCTTTGTAAAAAGTGTAGGGGGGGGGTTTATTATTATTTTTTGGTAATTTATTTACCTAAGATAGCCCAGCATCTGTTTTGTGGTGAGCTTCTTTCACAAAGTTTCACAGTTGCCTTGACTGATGCAAAAGGAGGTCACGCTCCTTACTCAGTGATCTTAAAACCATTCGTTTCAAACACTTAGCTATTCTGTTTGGCTAATTTCTGTTCTGTTCTGTGTTTTTGGTTTGTCCTCTGCTTGGAAATGTGCATCCCTGGGGGAACCAATCTGGCTAGGTGAGTATTTTAGTTATCTGTTTTATAAAATGCAGAAGTGCACAGGAATTTGCAATAATATGCATCATTTACTGGCTCTCAATATGTACTGTATATTGGCTCTGAAGATTACTAATATTTTCCAGCTGCCTCCAAAAAAAAAAAAAAAAGAAAAAAAGAAAGAGTTCAGTGGAGTCTTTGCAGTGGGTCCTTTCCCATGACTGCCTACACAGGTGATGAAGACTTTCCTGTGTCCTGAAGAATTAATAAGCCTGAACGTTTCTATACCAGCAGCATACCACAGGAGATAAAATATTGCTTCTCTTTCCCAAACACATTAGAAAAAGCAAGTCTGCTGATCTCAACTGCAAAGACAGCACATGAAAGGAATGTAGTCCATTTCCCAACCAAGATCTAATCTATAGGAGAGTTTATAGATCCAAGTAAACATCCTGGATTGGTCCCAGAAGCAAACAAGAAGACTAGTTCAATTTTTGGAAGACAGGTACACTACTTTTAATGTGTTCAAGGCCATTTTTCAACTAAACAGCCCCACGCTGCACTATCAGACGATCTTCAAGGATCTCTGGGTCAGAGGAGACCTGTCTGGAGCTCACAAAGATTCAGGTTTGACAGACCCCAAGCCAGAAAGAAATGCACAGCTACAGCCAGCCAGAGGAGCTTCTGTCTTTCAGAGCTCACCTGTGGCAAGAAAGTGTCTGCTTTTGTCTCAGTGTCAAGGAAGGTGGCAGCTTTCACTTGGTGTCAAAAGTGAGGCCCAAGCCACATCATTGCCTTTGCTTTACGTTACATTTTGTGGGCTGCTGTGGACAGAGGCTGAGGAGTCCCCATCCCTGGAAGTGTCCAGGGCCAGGCTGGATGGGGCTCTGAGCAACCTGGGACAGTGGAAGGTGTCCTTGCCTGTGGCAGGGGGTTGGACTGGATGGGCTTTAGGATCCCTTCCAAGCCAAACCATTCCATGATTCTTTGATTTCCTGACCAACAACGGGTGGCAACAAAATGTTGCTTGGCCACCAACAACATCTGAGGAACGTCAGGCACATGGATGACCAACACAGCACTGCCATCCCAGGAATCCTGCTCTCGCTGGGAAGCATCTTTCCAGCCTTTGTCAGGGAGTAGTTTTCCATGCACAAAATCCTTCCTGTATGTCTGAAAAATGATGCAGGTGATGAGAATTGTGTGTGGTGACAGGAACACCCCAGGTGACCTTGTGCCTGTGACAGTGCACAGAAGATCTGCTTTCCTCTCGGTCACGGAGGTCAGTGAAAGCAGCAGGTAGGGGTGATGTCAGCACCAGGCCAGTCGAAAACAACTTTAATTCGATAACTACAGGAAAATTCTTTCTGCATTTTCAACTCAGAACTCCTACAGCTCCATCTCCATTTTTAAATGATGCATTTCCTGACATCTGGAACTAGATGCATGAAGCAAAGCCACAACACTGACCGGCCGCCCGACTTCTCCGGGACCATGCTGAAGGGATGTTTTCCTCGGGGGATTACAGCAAAGCTGAGGCATGTGCTTCAACACTTGCATGGGATTACTAATTTTATTAAAAATGGAAAGTACAGTTTAGGCTGAATCCCAAGGCCAAGTCTGTTGTGTTGTCCAGTGTCTGGAAAAAAAAATAAAAAGGAGCCTTGGAGGGATGTGAAAACATCTAGAACTTTTCAATCCGAACTGACTTTTCGGTGAGCAGTTCTTCCCCCACCTCCAGCTTCCTTCCATGATTTGGAGGCAGCACTGCCAGCAGCATGGCATGTTGTCACAGGTCTCATGCTACTACGTGAATTGCCAGAGACAAGCTGAGCTATTGATCCAGTGGTAATTTGCTGTCAAAATGACTCTGTCTGCAATGGCAAATGAGCAATGTTAATCACTTGACTTGACGAATGCCACTGCAAAAGACTGACAATGCTCAAAGCACCACCACGGGCCTGCTGCTTTTTTCCTGGCTCCACTGAGTTCCTGGTCTTCACTGGCCTTGACCGATTGGAGTTTAACTCATCCATTAAGGTGCGGTTCTGGGAAAGTTCTGTTTAAAATAAACAACAACTTATATTGGTGAGTAACTCATCAGCTATGCAGCAGCCTGATTCTGATTGCCTGGCAGAGAAACACACACATTTTGTGCCGTATCTGATAAAAGATCTATAATGTGCTAACACAAACCTATCATGTAGCACCTGTGACTAACAGATTGTGATATCAAAGTCTTGATGCCTAAGTGCTCCTGTAAATGCATTAAACTTTTAGCGGCAGGAACTGTAGACTGCCAGTGACAAGGAGCTGATATGGTATTTCAGCAAAAGTTGATAAGTGTTATTGCTCTTAGAAGAAAAGGAAAATCTTATGTTCTTGAAAACCACTGGGCAGCTTGTGTTTTGATGGGATACTGTAATGCAGAGAGCAGGGATATGGCAACACATGGACTCCATGAAAGAAAAAGACTTTTAAGCAAAGCTCTGTATCCTACAGCTGCTGGAGCTCCTTGAAGGGTGTTCCCATCATACATTTCACTTCAAGCATCTACCTGTTCACTCGGAGTCAGCTTTTTAGGCGGCTGCATGCACGTGGGGCCTTGTCGAACTCCATGTTAAAGAACGAAGTTCCTCCTGAGCATCAGGAACAACTTCTTTCCTGAGCAGGTTGCCCAGAGGGGGTGTGGAGTCTCCCTCACTGGAGATATTCAAGCCTGTGCCCTGTGCTCTGGGATGGACCTGCTTGAGCAGGGGGGTGGGACCAGATGACCCCACTGCGGTCCNTGAAAGAAAAAGACTTTTAAGCAAAGCTCTGTATCCTACAGCTGCTGGAGCTCCTTGAAGGGTGTTCCCATCATACATTTCACTTCAAGCATCTACTTGTTCACTCGGAGTCAGCTTTTTAGGCGGCTGCATGCACGTGGGGCCTTGTCGAACTCCATGTTAAAGAACGAAGTTCCTCCTGAGCATCAGGAACAACTTCTTTCCTGAGCAGGTTGCCCAGAGGGGGTGTGGAGTCTCCCTCACTGGAGATATTCAAGCCTGTGCCCTGTGCTCTGGGATGGACCTGCTTGAGCAGGGGGGTGGGACCAGATGACCCCACTGCGGTCCCTTCCAACCCGAACCATTCTGTGTGAAATGTCCCCGCTGTCTTAAGATATAAAGTTCAGTGGAGGAAAAAATGGCACGGGTGCCTGCTGGGAGATGTGCTGGGGTGTGTAATGAAGCTGCTGCACGAGGCAGGTACAGGCAGAGCAGCTCTGGGACTGCCTGACCTCACACACTGAGAACTGGAGGGCAATTCAACATCACATCTGGGAAATACGGAGTAAATGCCATGGGCAGGGATCCTGGCTGTGGACCTCCTCCATTCCAGGGAAAAGTGATGTGACCTAGGCTTTGTCTTTCTTCTTTAGGCCTACGAGTATGCAAATAGTGCAGCTCAAGGAAATTAATAAAGATCATGAAATTCCTGTGTCTAGCTACAATCCAGTGAAAACTGCCCACTGCAGCAAGTCGCTGAAAAGTAGTGCCAGAGATTTATTTGACATTGAATACTCCAGGTCTGAAGTTGAATGTTTTCCCAGTGAAAAGGGATTAGTTTTCTATTCCTTATTTTGTATAATACATGGTTCTCATGTTTTTCATCATATTTTCTGCAGTCAGTCCCTTGAATCACTGGCAGTAATGTAGCACAATCACTGAAAACTTCTCTGGGCTCCGAGTTAGTGCACGACATCAAGGCCTTTGATGAGCCCACAGACCTTTTGCCTGAGGACAGATCAGACACACTCTGCATCGCTGATGGGACACACCACACACATTTTACCTTCCAGGCAGTGCCAGGCAACAACTGTGCTTAGGGCATAAAGAACACGATCCAGGATCTCCCTTCTACCACTTTCTCTCGGATTTCCAAGATATAATTCCAAACAGACATTGAAAACAAACTCTTGTGGTCATCTGAACTATGCCTGAATGAGCTTTTCTGATTCATATGGCATAAATAAAAGTTTCTCAGTAAACATGGAGAAGTTTTCTTGCACGCTGAGGAGAAAGCCCACGCCAGATTTAAGAAAAGCATTATTGAAACAAGAGTTTGGACCGGTTGCCTGCATGCGGTTGTTCCATAACCAGCCATGGGGAGAGGCAAGGCACCATCAAGTCAGGGGTCACTGCCACGGCAAGGGAAATACTCCAAAATAAGATCTCAGCTCCTCAGTTGCATAGAAGTTCCTCAGAAACTGTTCTCAGACACTCCCATAGATGGTGGCATGGGAACAAGCAGCAGTAGCCCGGGTGGTTTAAAGAGCAATCATGAGGCCGACTTTAATGGCATCGTTATCACCTCAGACGAGTCCAGCAGTCTAACGGGGAGCTCTCGAGCTTTCTGCAGGTTCATATAAAACTGCCAGCATCATAAGCCCCTGGAACTGTGGATATGTCTGTGAGCCATGCAGTGCAAGTGGTAGAGTGGTATTACTAATTCCTTAAGGTTTCTGCACTGAACGCCTCGTTCGGTTCCTGGGGTTTTCAAGGTGAAGACACACAAAGGCCTGGCACGGCGTGACAGGAGTGGGATGTCCAGGGTGGAGCTGGGGCAAGGGGATGACCAAGACACGAGCAGGCCTCACCAGTCTTCCAGTGGAAGAAGGACCACAGAGCTCCAGCCATTTTGCAAACCAAGCTGGTCAAGACCGCAACCAAAGCAGAGCTGCTTGTGCCTTCAGACACCTCAAGAAATGCAAGGAGTACAAACATGCACCTTTCATGGGCTTACTGTCCTCTAGGGACTAAACTACCGTGTGGAAATACAAGTAGAAGATCTAAGAATACAAGTAGAAGATATAAGTAAAGAAACAAGTGGAAGATCTAAGGAAAGGAACCAGTAGGATACTCTGAATCTGCATCTTAAACGTTTCTTTCCGTGCTGCACTGTAGAAACGCAATGGAAGCAAACTTGGCAAATTCCATCCATGTGCTTCCCAAAATGACTGACGGAGCACAATGCGAACATTACTCCTGGACTGGATCAAGAGAACACATTAAAAAAATGCCTAAGTGGAATACAGATATACATTAACTCAATCTTTGCTTATTATGGAATTAAAAAACGTATACCTGTAATTATGGCTTACCCCCATTACAAGCAGAGCTGCCACAGAACTGAACACGGGCCAGCTTTGTGCAGGAGTTCAAAGCCAGCGTGATGTTGCCTTATTTTTTTACTAACATCATCTTTATCCTCTCTTGCCCTTCTTCTCAGTTAACAAGAGTTATGTACTGGAAGTGCTGAGATAAAGTAATGGTAAGGAGGATACCGCAAAAGGTATTTGAAAAGCAGAGGTAATTTACTACATGTCTGCTTTGTTTTACTTCCTAAGCCTTCCTGTTGTGAAAGGAAATTCATCTTTTCTGGCAGACTCCAGCCTTTTTAGGTCTGAGAGCTCCCCAGGAGCTTTCGAGTGCAGGTAAATGGATGTGAGACTCCAGGAGTACAGTACGAGGAACACGGGATTAATGCTGGGGTTTGCTTCGGCTGCCACGTCTGACGTACAAGGAGAGCGCTGCACCCTCGGTCACAGGAACAGCCCGGGTGCAAAAAACACAAGGCTGAGTCCTCTGCTCATCGCTACGAGTCTGATATGCCACGAACGGGAAGGTCGTGCTGCTGCTGCTGGTGGGTGAAGCACGGGGGATCTACGCCCAGGCGGGTGAAGCACGGAGGATCCACGCCCAGCAAAGTCTCCACACGAGACGGACGTCAGGGTGCCTCAGCAGAGCGAGTAGAAGCTCAGAGGAAGGGCTGTGGATGGACAATAGGTGCAGCCTGTATCCTGCACACAGCGGGGACCCCGGGAGTAGGCACGGGGGAAGCATCCACTGCCTAATCTAAATAGCACACAGAGTGGTTTTGTCCTCTTCTGTTCTCCTGCCAGTTTGCACATATGTTCTGAGCATACAGCCTGCCCTCCAAAGACCACTTACAGGGGCAATCACAGGGAAGCAAAGCAGGAAGAAAGTATCCAAAAAGGGAATTTGTTCAAGAGAAAAAAATGGAGACAGATGTAGAGCGACTAGTCACGGCTGGCGGTAAATAACCCTCTGCCTGGAGTGCTCTCTTTCTCTAAGAGGAGCTCACATATTCCATTTCATATTTCCTTTCTAGGAAGTCAAATCTTTGTTTTCCTGGCATTTGTGCTTTTTCCCCTCTGTAGGGTCTAAAGCTGTCTTCTCATTTTCCCTTTGTCTTGTACGTTTTGCTCTCCTTGGAGTGGATTTCTCCCATCTCCCTCTCACACAGACCTGATTTCCCTGCACTGTCCCAGGCCACACCTTT
>VYZQ01007692.1:144304-201942 GCA_013400655.1 Mystacornis crossleyi | reverse complement strand
GGAGCGGAGCGGAGCGGGGCCGGCCCGCTCGGGGGCTCGGCCGCCGCGCCGCCCGCCGCCGCTGGGTGGCGCTCGCCGCCGGGACACCGCGGGACGCGCCCTCAGAGGGAGCGGGGCCGCCGCTCCCCTTTTTGGGGGGAAAAGCCCTTTTTTTAATAGTTCCCCTTCATGCAGCGCTCCCAGCGGTTCGGCTGTAACCCAGCGCGGCCAGAGAAGAAGGAGGGGGAGGAAGGCTCATGCCCCCGAGGCGCAGGGGTTCGCGGCTGGGAGGCGCGGAGGGTCAAGCCTGGCCCCGCCGCCGGTCGGGACTTCCAACATCCCGACCCGGGGATGTGGATACACACATCAACACACGTCGATGTGTTTCTTCTTTCAAGCGACAATCTTTTAAACATCTCTTGCCGCCTTTCCCCTCTCCCCTCGGACGGTTCGGTAGGCGCTTCAAGAGGCCCAAATATTTCCACAGGGTCCCGTTGGCAATCGTTTATTTAAAACAAGTCGCTCTATTAGTGGAGCAGTCAGGAGTTAGTACTCCAGTCTGCTAGTAATTCCCACCAGGCTGTAAACTGATGCCTCTTTTAAGCCTTTAACTTCATGGTCGTCCCAGAAGTAAAAGTTCTTCTAATGGAGACCCTATGGGCATCGTGCATTCCAGCACATCATTAAAGCAAAGCAAAGCAGCTCGGCCACAGCCAGATGAAATAACGGCACTGTCCACATTTAATGGGCTTCCTGGGGCCAAACGCTGCTGAGGACAATGGGGGAAAAATAGACAAGTCGCTGGTGATTTTTTAAATACCGTAAATGTTCATATAAGGCTTAATATTATCCTTTCGTCTGTAGACAAGCCACTTCACAACCACCTTTGTGAGTGGGGTTTAATGTTATATATCTCAAGGTGACTAAACAGAACATTGAGCATCCTGACTAACACTGCGAGTGTGAGTGTTTGAAACACTGGATGAGTGCATTAATGTGGAGAGAGAAAGGAAAAGCAAAGTGAAACAAACACGCAGAAAACATCGGCTTTCTGACATATCCAAATGCTCCAAGACAGACCTGGGAAACAACGACAAGAAGGAAAGGCAACACAGTTTCTGCATGTCAATTCCTCCCATGCCATGTTGTGGATATCAACTTGAAAAAATAATAAAATCAGGTGAAAACACAAGTGTGGCTGCTGATTTCAGGGTGAAGAGTCAGATGATTTCCAGCCCTTTATGAAGGAGTGGGGCAAGCATCGCAGTGCCCCCCATGTCAGTGCCCTGTCCCTGCTGCCCCTCTGCCCTCACACGCTGCCTGGCTCATCCCTCCCAGCCAAAACGCAGTTTTCAAGTGAGGGAGAGGAGGAGAAAATTAAAGGTAAAAAAATGTAAATAAGAAATTTCCCTTGGTCTGGAAATGGGCCCAACTGAAAGCATGTTAATCTCCACCTCAGTAATTTGGTTCTCCTGGAGAAGACAGAAGCCCTGCTGCTGTGCCCTGCACTTCATAAATCACGTCTTTATGTGGACAAGGTCAGGGCACCTAACAGCTCAGACATGGGCCTTTGCAGTGGCTCGGAGGGCTCCGGCATGTTTATTCTCTCGCATAGATCTCTGAGGAGCAGTCCAGCACGCTTCTAATTACTTTTGATTATTTTCATTTGCTCGGGTCAGACTGGCTTTGCCGGCGCTGCTGGAGGGTGAGTTTCCTCCCCCCAGCCTGGCTGTGGGACGCAGGGGGATCAGTGCTCTGCCCTGCACCCTCTTCCCCAGGGCAGTTCAGGGCTCCGGGGATCCCTGCGGCTCACCCGGCCAGTGGAGGGGGTCCCCTTTTGGCAGCCAACCCTGGAACCTCCAGCTGAGTCAGGGACCCCCATAGCTGCCCCCTCGCCCCCCCNCTCTCCCATTAAAATCTGAGCTCTAAAATAGCATTTTTCTTCATACCCCAATCTGAGTTTGACAGCCCAGCCCTGTATTCTCATCCTGGTGTGAGTCATCCCAGCAGACCAGTGCCCTTGTGTCCTGTACCCAAGTGTGCCAGCATCTCCATCGCATCCCAAAGCTGAGGGTGGATGTGGGTGCCATCCCAGCTAGTGGTACACACTCCTCGAGCAGGGGCTGCCTGGGGGGAAGGAGTTTTCTGGCAGGCACTAAGCCATGCCACTGGGTTTTGAGCCTGACACTTTTTGGATATTGGGTGTTACTGCAAACCAGGAGAAGGAAAATCACAGGAGATTTACCCTACTCCGTGAATCAGGAAGATGCAAAAATGGGTCAGTGAGTGGTATCCAGCTACCTGGGTGATTTTACTCCTGTCTGGGGAGGAAATCCTGTAGACACCCTTCCTCATGGCAGGACAAGATGTTTGCCTTGCTACAAACAAACCATGGCCCTTGCAACACAGCCCAAAATTTGGTGCTGGGGGATGCAGTGCTACTTGTCCACCCCCCTGCTGTGAGCACACTCCTTGCAATGCTTTCTTTTCCAAACCTTTCCCTAGCTTTCCCTGCCAAGGCACGTGCTGTGGCGCCGGATGCTGAGACTGTTGCTGTTTTCCTTCGGAGTGTTCATTACTTCCATTACAGAAGAGTCTGGAAGACTCCAAATCCAGCCTGGGCCATTTTCACACTCAAGATTACCATGCCCACAGGGTGAGACAGTCCCTGCTGGATGAGTCTGGCACAAGTTTGGCTACGGTAAAAATCTGGGGAGAAACACACATTAGCCAGCATGCCTTAGCACCTATGAGAGCCAGGGCAGGGCAAGGCAAGGCAGGGCTGATTGATGCGGGTGTTGAGCTCCTGTCCACTCAGAAGCTGTGTTTCCCTGTGCTTCACCTTTCTCATGTTTTGAAAGGAAGCCAAAATCCTGGAGAATCTGGGAAATTCCATTGGCGATGCCCCTATTCTGCATTTCCTCGTGTGCTGGGAAGCCTGGAAGGCTCTTTTCTTTCTTAACCACCCAGAGAGTAAAAGACCTTGAGCATGGCACTCCGAATCCTACCAACATGACCTGAAAAGCACCAGTTTGGGGTTTTTTTAATCACTCTCATTCATCCTTGTTGAAATACAACTGAACAAATCCCTCAGGTTTGTAGCCACTCCTGCTTCCCACTATATGGTCATCTGGAGATGGAGCAGTGGGACCCATGAAGCCAACAGAGGGTCCACATGGGGTGGCCAGAGGCTCCCACTTGATGTAGCTGCTGCTTCTCTGCCTGAAAACAACTTTCAGCAGAAGCTGCCCTAAAAATGAAAGATCTGTAAGAAATACTCCCTGAGATGGCATCATATCCAGGAGGTAGGAAGCAAAATATAAGGACTTTTCAGACTTCCTTTGTATGTGCATAAGAAATCAACAAGGTTCAATTAACCCTCCATTTCTTCCAATTTTTTAATTTTCAAGCCGTCTCATTTGACAAATAACCTGAGGGCCTGCTTTGGAAGACTTCTTCCAGTCCCAGAGCCCTCATGGCACATGAAGAGCCATGTAAGGAAGTTATGTGGCAGCAAGTCCTGGGGAACCATTTGGGTTTAGGCACTATCCATGATCTGAAAATCAAATTTGCAAGCCAAAAGGATGGAGAAGAAAACATGGAAGCAGGGAGAACGCCAGGCCAAAAGAGACTGAAGGGGTTAAACAACAGAACTTTGCACAACAAGAATTAATGTGATGCATAACAGCTAATTCTATTTTAATAATCAATTTTAGGAGTGACTGGCTATTTTCAAAGCATTCCTGTTGTAGCCAAAGTTTTAACTAGGCGTGCGAGAGTGGGCATAAACACCTGTGGACTTTATAAGAGTAAGAAGCAATTTATCACCCAATAAAAAGTCAAACACTCATGTTAAAATTTTCAGGTTTGCATTTGCTATTTTAAGTGTCACATGTGTGGATGGTTCTAGGGGAGGTTCAGAAGTGGATACACATCTAACACACAGAAACACACGTGCATACAGCCAACACAACCAGCTCTACAGCAGGGAAGAAAACCTGCCTGAAAGCACCAACGTTACAGTTTCATCCCTTGTGTTTTGTATTAAACCCATTGTGATCATCGACCAGAGTTGTCTAAAACCTGAACTAAATGGGCATTAAGTCAGTTGCCATATGAAATTACTGCCATTCGATTTTCAGATAAACCACACAACTTGATGAACTAACATTGTTCCAGCTGAATTAACTCATCATCCCCGGGAAGAAAAGGTTATGGAGGAAAGCGAGGGCTCTCACAGCAATGATTAATCCTCCTCCTATTGCAAGGCACTTGCCTACAAGTAGAGAGATGCCCTGCTAAAGGCAGGCTGAGGATCCACAGTGCCTCCAAAACATCACTGCCTTGCCAAACCCTGGCAGTAGTGTTAAACATTATTTACCTGTGGGTAATAGAGGGAGAATTTTTTGTTATGTGCTTGTTATGAAACTATAAATAGGTCAAAATCCCCGCCAACTGTTCAAGTCATGCTTGGTAGATAAATCCAGAGACTGAAACTCAGGAATGTTAATTTATTCGCCTGGTGGAGGAACATGCAAAGTTGATCCTTATCCCATATTCAGGCAATCTCCCTGGGATTAAGCCATAAAATATTCGGGCCACGGTGCCCTGTGAGTGGCTCAGGCTCCCCACCATGGGCGGGCAGAGCCCTTCGTGTCCCCCACCCTGGCTGTGCTTAGGGTCCCGAGCAGTAAATGCTTAACTGGCCCCGTGCGTGCACAGCAGCCCACCTGGGCGTGCAGGAGAAGTGCTGCTCCACATAAATTAGTCACACATGGGCAAAGGTGCCTGATGCATTTGGAAAAATCTTACCCTGAGAGCTACCTGGTTTGCTGTAAAAAGATTTTGCTCATCGGGAAAACTTGGGGCAGGGAGGGGGGAGAATATATTTGGTGCAGGTGTCCAAATAAACCTGTCCTATAACCCATGGATCACAATGGGTTATTAATGAAATAGCTGTGAACATCAGCGTATCCTTGTGGCGGATTTCTTTCATAAATGAGTTGAACGTTTTCCAATTTCAGGAAAGTGCTGCTACCTATAAACTTGGAGATTAAGGGCTTTTTCCCCCTAAGACTCAGATCCCTCGGGGCACTTGTGTTCTGGCATGCATCCCTTATTTGCTGAAGAAATTTCAAACTTGGTAATTTAGCATCATACTGATAAAACAAAGAGGGGAAGGGGGAAAAAAAAGCAGCAGTTGGGCGTGCATGTGAAGGAGGAGAGAGGTGAGTGGTACAGCTTCAGGCATTTTTCTCTGTTGTTTTTTTTTTTTAAATCCACAAGTCATACTGCAGATTTTGTGTGAGATTCATAGAGAAAATATTCCCAAGATACGACATATAAGATGCATATCAATCCACAAGCTGAGTTTTGCGGATGCAAAGTGACCTGCAGAATCTGAAGGAGGATGGAGGCTATTTCATAACCATTTTTTTCCATATAAAATGGGAAGCCTAAGATTTATTTAAGCCTAAGATTTTGGGCTAAATTTGCCACTAGCAGAATTATGGGTATTAGAATCATTAGCATTACAGCAGCACCTAGAGGACCCAGTGGAAACTGGGACCCTTTGTGGGTAGAAAAATAATAAACATGAGACTCTGTCCTGAAAAGCTTACCGTTGGCATAGATGGGATAAAAAGTGTGCCAGATGGGAAGATTACCATTTTATTTTCACAGATGGAATATGGAGTTCTGCTCATGGAGAAAATCAGTGGCAGATTCTCATGCAATATTTTCACATAACTTTCATTCACTGAGAAGTTGTTTTTTATTCCTTTTCTTTGACTGCAATGAACAGAAATTCCTCTCTGCCTGCTGGTGCTTACAGCTTCTCATGGATAAGTAGTGGGAGTCTGCTTGGTCACTGCCAGTTAAAACAGGTCTGCATGCTTTAATATGGCTCATCTGTAGCAGAAATTTTACTTTATCTCCCTTTTTAGCTCGGAAAATATTTTAACCTTGGAAATGAGCAGTTGATGCTTTGGAACAGATCTTTAAATGTAAGCACATTGTGCTGATTGGTGCCATAAATGAGAGCTCCTCCTATAGAAACACTTTTGGGGAGTATATATCAAACTCTGCCTTTGACTTTTGTGGCAGAAATGTGAAACAGAGTTCATGATGTCAAGTCTTGTTGCTAGGAGTCGCCCAGCAATCGTGCGAGTGCTGAGCATAAGATGGATCCTGATCCCCACCAGGCAGAGGGGGAGAGACTGCCCCAACCACTCCACTGTGTGCTCTTAAACCTCACTAAATGGCTGCAAAAAGCAGCAAGGAATGGGCTTGTGCTCAGGATAAAGTTGCAACTTTTTGGATTCATAGAAGCAAAACGAGGCAATGAGTGAAGAACAGATGTCTTTCCACCAGGAAGGATTTCAGAGGCCACATGATCTGTCTTGCTGAGAATCCAGTATAGTAAATACAGCACTAAAGATCATTTCTTTCCTTATTTCTTTCCCTGTGCTGGAATCCTCACACGGGACAAAGCAGGAGATCCTCTTGGTTAAGGAATTGTTGTAGGATGCTTTGGCTGAGAAAGGTGGCCATCTTTGTGGGCTTTTCAAGGAGTCATAGTGAAATCAGGGTGGTCACATATTCCCCAGGGAAGCACCAGCAGCTCCAAGTCCTCAACACACCACTGACATGAGAGCATTGGCTACCTTGGTGGCCAGAAGGGTTGATCAAGCCCAGGCAGAACGCCATTTCCACACAAGATTCCTGTCAGTCCAGGGGTCAGACAGGACACTCAGACCAGACCTGGGCTGCCCCAGGGCTGTAGATGGAGGAGCTGCTCCAGCTCCAGACAAAAGTCAGTCCTGGATCCTCCCACTGCCTTCAGCTCCAGGACCAGAGGGCTGGAGCACAGGATTGTAGTGCTATATTTGTGAGCCCTCCAGAAATAAACGGGAGCTAGAAGCTGTCCTGCCAGGCACTGTGAACAGAAGCACGAGCCAGTTGTGTGTTGCACGAAGGATGTCTGTCAGCTTAGGTGATAAAGTAAGAATATCTGTCACGATATGAATGACCACAATTTTCCCTAGAGCTTGTGGTGCATTTAACAGTGCTATAAAAGATAAAAGTGGGAGTTATGAGTGCTCATTAGCACTTCAGAACTACTTAATTATTTAATTCTCTAAATTAATCCATGAATTTTGTCTCAAACAGAAAACACTAGGTTTAGATTGAGGTTGCTGGGGACCAGGAAATACTTCTACAGAAAGAAGAAACTGAATTGGTTTGAATGATTTATAAAATGTGAGGGTTTCATTCCAAAATATCATTTATATGCCCAGAAATCTACGCAGCAAATCTAATCCAGCAAAGGAAAATGAACATTCTCAATCCATGAATAAAGATGGGAAGTAATTCTGCAGCAGATTCAGCCTGTGCCTGCCCATGTATGACAAGTAACAGATCTGAAGCCTTTTTACACATCTGTTGGGTTTGTATTTACCCCGAGTTTACGAGAAAAAATGTGGGGACAAAGAAAATGATGATAACCTTGAAAAAAGCAATAATAATCACAGCTACTCCCCACACTGAGTTAAGCACATCCTTCCTTCCTTAATGCATCCACTGATGAGAAAGAGGGAGGAAGGTGAATGCCAGAGGCAAAGACTGACCAAAACCCCCAAAACTCCAGTAAATCCTGTTCCTTCTGACAGAGTGCACCTCCACCAGTTTAAGGGGTACAAAAAGAATAAGATATAAATGGGCTTTATATGAATACGATATAACAAAGACCTTGTTGACCTGATTTCCAACCAGCCACAGAGTTTGGTGACTCCTTGGATGACGTTGCTCCAGGTGATTCACTGCAACTCCAGTCAGTAGCCAAGTGTCCAGCAGACATATCTGAAGTGCAGTGACCTTGGCTTGCATGAGTGAGGCCAGTAGTAAAAGCAAATGGAACTTAAAATGAAAGGTGTATATTTTTAGAAGAATTTGTAGTGTTTGGACTCCAGCTTTAGATGGCTCAAGAGTATTTTGTAAGCCAAAAATCTGTTCTTCAGTTCTGGTTTGTTGATTAAATATACTTGTTACCAAGAACTTCAAGCAGGAAAAAATTTAAAAGAGACTTCAACTAAGATTTTATCAGCTTCAGCTGCAGCACTGAACAACTAAAACGTAATATGTCTTCAGATCTCAAGTTATTTCCACTGACTGCCGTATAATCAGCATGTTAAATCTGGGCACCTCTTCAGGCACAGTTATTTGTGTGATATATACAGATCGATACCTATTGATTTTATAATTCTGATTCATCTCTATGCAGTGATTCAGTTTCACATCATCTTATTTATCAAGATTTTCTCCATACCGTTGCTTCCTAGCTTCCTGACACTTCCAGGCCACTTGAGGAGGGTCCCACCACAACCACCCCTTTTGCCCCTGCATCCAGCCTCACTGGGCATGCACTTGGTTACACTCCAAAGAATTCTGTAGACAAAGAGCTGCTGCAGGGTACCCAGGGTTGTTAATACATGAGGATAAAGTTCATAAACCTCCTTCCCTAACGCCATGGCCTCACTGCCCCTGTTGGATGTGGAGCCAGTCCCCAACTTTCCCTGGAGGCTTTGCCACCCCGAGGGACCGAGTGCAGCTGCGTGTTTCTTACCCAGTGGCCATGCCTTCACACTTCCCTCTGTGGTGGCCTATGAAGACATGAGGGGGACAAAACTTTGCACTGAATATTAAATTTGTTGGTTTTTTTTTAACCCTGGAACTTTTTTGTACCCATGCTGGCACTTGCAGCCCCCCCGCCCTTTACAGCTGCTCCCATGGACACAGCAGCAGATTGAGCAGGGGAGCTGGCACGAAAAGCCCGACGGTGACTGATTAACAGCGACCTGCTCCACATACTGGAGGAAACCAACCCCATTGCTGCCACTGACAGGGCGTCAGGGAAATCCTGTTAACCTCACTGCATTGCATATATGCAAATGACAGCAGATTAACGAGCGTCAGCGCCGCCGCTGTTCCCACTGCGCTCACACCAGTTTGCATCACAACAAATTATGTCTGGACACACGAGATGCCCCAAATAAACTAAATCATGATTTAGCAACTCAGGTCTGCCCAAACTCCAGCTCAGTGGGGCAACCCAGGTCTCCAGTGGTGTGCCTGCTGCTGGCAGCACTTTTGCAGCACCATGGTGGCCGGCAGTGACAGGATGTGGGGCAAACGTGGTTAAAAACCATCTGCTGAAATTCATATGATGAATGAATTTAAGGCAAACAGGAAAAACTTCTTTATGTTGAAAATGCCCAACAAAAAGAACTGAGCTCCATTCCAGTGCAACGATTTCCAAATGTTTTTGTAGAAGGTGCTGAGGGGAGCTGGGATGTACCGCATCCGTGAAATGTGAGTTACTAGGCTGGATGCCTTTGGAAGGGAAACAAAAAGGATTGATGAAGACTAAACATTTCAGGGGCGCTCACACACTCCAGCAAGATAGAAGCATGGGCTAATTACAAAATAGGACCTATCACCATGCAAAAATAAATGACTTCATGAATAGCTTTAGATATCATGTTAAAAGCACCTTTGGGAACAAAAAGATGCTATGCTAAAAACAGGAGATCTAAAGAGCTGTTATTACACATCCATTACGTTTTCTGAGCTGTCGCATTTACTTTTTGAAGTTCTGTACACATGATACAGCAAGGCAAAACATTTTATGTACCGTAAGAAATTTGAAACAATGTTTAATGTTCAGAAGATAAAGTTAGCGAAACTACACTTCAGTGACTTTTTTATTTCTCTATTTTATGACCTTTCAAGAACTTAAGAGTAAAAGGAAACAAGAAGGAAGTATAAGCAACCATACGCTCCTGCTTGCTTTTTCTACATTGCTGATCAGAGCCCAAGGCAGAAATCATAATAAAAAATGTCTTCTTTTTAATGTCTAAATAGGAGCTGTTGAAACACTGATGGTACGAAGTGTTTCAGGATGGAAAGCATTTGTTCCTCTTGCAGCTATCAACAGTCATATGTTACATGATTTTCCGATTTTTTTCCCTGAAATTACAGAAGCCCATCACGTCTTCATGACCATTTGGAAAAGTTTGTCTGCTGTTTCTGCTTTTTCTAAAACCAAAACCAGCTACAACCGTGACTCACAAGAATGATTTCTACAAGCACAAGGCAATTCAGATTATTGACATTTTCTCTGTTCCTTCTAAATATCCTTGCTTACATCTTGATGACATTGATAGCGATAAGTACTGAATTTATTGGGCAGTGATCCTCCCACAAACTTTCATCCTGCTGGATGCTAAAATGCTCCTGATGCAGCTGCTGTGATCATTGATGTTATAGCACAAACACACACACACAAAATCCACTTTCTAACCGAAGCACCCACTTCAAATTCAAGTTGCTCATTTCCCTTGGAAGGAGAAGGCAACCACAAACACACTAAAAAAGAGTGAATGTGATGGGAGATTGATGCAAGTTTTAGAGCGTGGTGTAGTTCACTAATTTATTGGCCTAATGAAGAAAAAATTGACATCTGAGTGGCATGAGCTACACCAAACACAGCATCCTGCCAAACCTACATTAGATGGAAACAGGTGCTTAGTTTAAACTGTCAAAATCTTCCGCAGTAGAACATCTATGCTACTTGTTATTAGAGGGTCTGGTAGAAAGTGAGGGAATATTTCTAGTGGTTTCAGAAGGAAGATGCAAGGGAAATAGCAAGAATACCAGCCATGTTTTATAAAATGTATTTCACAACATATTTCACAACTGAGCAAACATTGAACTTTTTAAAAATCCATTAGCTTAAAGACTATATTCAAATATATTTTGAACGTCTCTTACCATGTTTTTATGATGTCTGTCATTTCTCTCAATGACAGACTTTTCTTTCTTTAAACTAGAACTTTCAGTGGGATGTCTTCTATTACAACCCTCCAGATTTACTCCCTGTAATTCAGAGGTAAGTCTAAGCAAATCAGAAGGGATTTTAGGGGCTAGACTATGTACCTGCAATCCAAGTTCCTGTGGTCAAATTCATTCCTGATATAACTTCACTGAGCATTTTGGTGCTTTTTCACTGGGGAAGAATTTGCACTTGGATGGATTTATTCCTGGCACGAATTTCAATGTTCAAATACAACTACTTAGAGTGACACCCTTTGACTAAAATCAAATGTATGGGGAAAAAAGATGGGTGAGTGACTCGGGAGTAGCCTGTTGGTGTTTTGAAGGATGGTGGATGTAGGATAGATCTACTGCATCTCTGTAGCTGATACTATGATTTTCTAATTATAATAAAGGGTACGATAGGTTGGGAGATGCCTATAGCAGGGCAGCAAGATGCAGCTCCCCTCCCCTATGTTTAAGACCAAGGGTGTGATGGCAAAAACAGAGAAAAAAACCTGCTTCTTCAGGAGCTAATTCATGATCCTCAGCCATCTTCCTCTCATTTCATTGGAAAAAAATATTCCAAACACTTCTAACAACTCTATAGGGAGCTCATATCCGTCATGACTGAACGGGCAAACAGCCTGGGGATGGAACAAGGAAGAGGGAGAACCACATCCCACTAGGAACTCACTGGTTATGTAATGGGATTGGTGATTGCATTGGCACTTTGGGTGAACATGGAGTTAATGTATGAGCCTTTCAGAAAAGGTCTTTAATTACCCACCAGTCCTCTGGAACTTCCCAAATCTGAAAGGACAGCTCCGTACATGTAACCATTACATGGGTTCAACACTGACCTGGGGAAACTGTCACCTCCTGAATCATAGGGGATGCTTCCAGTAACATCAGTATTTTCCATGGAGGTCCCTCAGCCAAGCCTGCCTTGTCCCAGCCCTGCTTGGAAGGTCTTCCAGGGCTGTAGCACAAGGTGGTATGGCTGGAGACCAAGTCAAGGCATTATTTTATTTTGTTTTGGTTAGCAGAGTTGATATTTGGTCAAAGGCTCCTAGCTGTGAAAGGATGAGGAGCTGCCAATTTCTAAGCTAAATGTTGTACATTCATATCCTGCTACCACTAACTCCATTATGATTAGTCAGGAGTGAACTTAGAAGGTTCAGAAAAAAACGTTTGGATAAACATCCCCAAATTTTGGATGCTTATCTGAGCCTGACCCAAACCCCCTGAGTATGCAGAACTGAGCTGGAAATCTGGCAAGAATGTTAATTTCCACACTTTTCATTTCTCTCTTGAAGGCTATATTTGCAGTTTAAGATATTTCCTTTAATTGGAATTAGCATAATACATTATTTCCCTATGGTGAGAACAGCTTTTCTGTAGTTACTCTGCCTGTCTGGATTTTGTCCAAGAAAGTACAAAAGGGGATGAAAGTGAACACGAAAATCCAAAGTAAATAAGTGAACCAAACTCTTTAAACCCCACAAGTGGGTAGATTCTGCTTAAGGCTTCCCCCAAAATAAATGATTCAGTCCAACCCTAAAATGATGCTCTTCCTTTTTAATGGTGCCTCTGTACTGGTGCCAGTCATACCCCTGTCACATGGATTTGTTTAGAATTAATGACTAATAATAATTCATGCTTTGGGGAATTGTCTGCCCCTTCTTTTCTGGCAGATATCACTGCTTCAGACAGCATCTGATTTGTTTAATTCCATTAATTATCAACACCTACAAAAATATTGTGCCAAGTATGGTGAGTCTTTGGGGAGCTTGGAGTTACACTCAATAAGTGTTTGACCTTGCAAAATTTGTGAGTTATAAGATACCAACTCCATGCATATACTAAATTCTGTGATATTTTTCTGTGCAAATGTAGTATTTGAGCAACCAATGGAGCCTTCAGATGAGAGGAACCTCACATCCAGGTTTCAAAGGGAGGCCCAGCCTGTTGTTGAGAAGACCCAGCCTATGCAGGTGTGAATCCAGCTGTTAGACCTGACCTTGCTGCAGACCTTGGGGTGAAGTCTCTAAAACGAAAACCTTGCAAATACCCAAAGTGAAGATCTTTTCAAATTAACCTCTTTGGAAATCAGCAGGTGATATGAAGTGCATTTGGAAGGACATGAGTAACCTCAGACCCTCTCTGAAGCAGGGCTGGGAAGGTCGTGTCAGCACCCAGCTGCTCGCCCTTCCTCCTGCCACTCTTCCCAAGCAGAATTCATTATAGCAGCATCATGTGCGTGCGTGTGGAGGGATAAGCACAGCACATGGATACATCCACGCACACCCACAGACCCGAATGTTTGCTCACATTTAATAACGAGCAAAACAAATAAAAATGAGTATTGACATGAATGCCTGTTACCCAACTCTCCCAGGGAAGAAAAGCAAGGCCAAGTGCTATTCCATAAGCAGTACTCAAAAATATTCCCCTCCAAGCTCAAATCCAGAACACGGCATCAAGACCAGCTTGAGCACCGAAACAGAAACCCAGCCTGGTGTTTCCCAGCTCCCTGACCCTTATCAGAGAGATCTGGGCAAGCTGCCGGGCAGTGACTGAGGGCTGTGCTGCTCCTCCCTGCCAGCCGGGACGGGGCCGCTTGGGAAAGGAGAAAATGTCATCCAGCCTGAACACAAAGGGCAAGATGGTATCTCACTGCTGGTGTGGTGAAGTCATGTACTAGGAAAAATAAATTTAGCTGTTCCTGAGCAGTCCCCAGGAGGCTGCAGAGCTGGTCGGATACTGGCCTTGTTCACCTGCCCCAAAGCACCATGCGAGACACTCATGGCTGTGGCACAAAGAGGCTCAGAATGACAACTGGCCCCCGTGCCAGTGACCCCCAGGAGCACTGTGGGAAGGGGAGGTGACACTGCTTACACAGCTGGGGACATGCCAGTATTGAAGCTGCCAGCTTGATCAAAGACAACAACCAGGATCAAACAGAGAGATCTGCTGTAAAGTCACCAGAAACATGCCCAAAGTGAAGAGCTAGAGGCATGAGATATTCCCATCATGAAATTCTGACACCACTGAGGGCAGCAGAAGAACCCTGATTGCCTTTTGGACAGAGAGGGCAACAATTCAAGTGTTTGTTTAGCCGTCAGAGAAGGAACATTACTTGGTGTACAGCCCACACTGCTTTGTGATAAACATGTTATAAAACAGATATTTGCTCAGAACTCCCATTGCATACAATGGGAAAGTCACAGGGAAAGGTGGAGTTGGAAAATGGGTTTATAAAATCATAAAAATGCCATGGAAGAGCACAAGCTGAAGGATGGTGGCAGCTCTGTTCTCCTGGCTCAGCATCCTGAAATTTGTTGTTTCTTCTGCTGTTTCTTCTGTCACGTTACCATAATTTTACAGTTGAACTCATCAGCTGGCATTTGCCAGAGTCACCCTATTTAACAGCACCGTAAAACAAACAATCCAGAAGAATTTGTCTCAGCAGCCATGTACTTTATAAGGCACAAGTCTGAATAAATATGTAAGTGTTCACACCCTTTCAGAAGTGCTGGAACAGGAACACGCTGAACCCAGAGCACTGATTTATATCTAAAGCAGCACTGACTCCAAAGTAAGAGGGAAAATGTAGGTTAGATGGATAGTAGGTGCTACAAAGAGTAATTGCTCTCCTGTTTTACACCTTAGAGAGCTGTGCGGGGTGGCCAAGAGCCCAAGACAATATAGAAAACAGCCAGCTTGAATGCATGGACTGGAAACAAAGGACAGTCACAGCTCATCCTACCTGATTGAAAATACCATTCAAAATCATAATGTGCACTATAAATCAAGATGAAGGGTGGGAGGGTTGTCTCTCAGAAGCTTCTCTCTACTTTCCTGGTAAGGCATGGAGCCCTTCCAAAACATACACCAGCTCTGCCTGCAACGCCTGAACAGCTACATGGAACTGCACGGCCACTTGCAATGCATGAATTCAATCAGCTGAAAGGACCCACTGAATTTAATTGTGTTAATCAAAAGAAAGTTATGCATCCTCACTGACCACAGGGGGAAAGCTGGCAAATGGTCTGAGATCCTGTCTTATGGATTTCTCCTGCACAGGCTGGGAGAGCAGAGAGGATTATTCCTGGGCAGACCTCTTGAGCCAAGCAAGATGAATCTTACTAAATGAGCAAGCACACAGGCTATCTGTGTAATTTTTGTATACACACTGTGATTTACTTTGTGGAATTCACATGACAAATAATAATTAGCCATTGCACTATAAACTCTCATTTCCCAATGCTCAGTACAAAACCGAGGTAACCACGTGTTTGAAGGACTTTGCCTCTATTCTTAATGTCAAAATGTTAAAAAAAGAGTTAATTTGAGAAGGGAATTATTACAGTCAGGTTGCGTGAGATTCACTCTGATGTACTCTAAATGATGTGTTAAATGATGATTTCCAGCACAGCCCGTAGCAGAGAGTTTGTTTGGAATGACATTTGTTGTGGCACCAGTGGCCACTACGAAGATGAATTTATATATACACTTAGAGCACCTGCCTGCAGAGGTGTCATGGAGACGTTCTGCATGAGCAGATGACAAGAGATATTTTGCAAGTGCTCACAAACTGAGTTTGTGCTCCAAAATAGCAATGAAAAGGTTGTCTAGGCTGCTTTCTCCACTTCTTTAATGAAATGCATGCAACCACACTCTCAGCTGTTGTTATTAAGCATTACATGGTGATTTCTTCAGCAAATAACCCTCCTTTAGCAAACCAGCCACACTGCTGTGGTTTCTTGCAACCTGTTTAAATTTTAGTCATGCAGGTTTTGCAGAACTGCTTCTCTTGGCTACATGATTGTGAACAATGACATTTATAAATTAGTATAATGTTTGAAATTCTATTGAAACATATTAAGGCACCAGCATCTACACAAACAAAGCTCTGATGCTCTGAGATTAGCAGAATACTGATAGAAAGATAACCTACGCGAAGGCTGAGTAAGGGGCAATGATGGATTTGCCCACTTTCCTTTCAGCTCTTTTAAGGAACCCTTCCCTGTGAAGTCACTTCTTTACCCTGCAAACATTGAGCTCTGGTTTTACAGCTCTGTGATTTTAGATAAATACAACAGTGTCCATGTCAGGAGATGGATGTCACCTCCCCTGAGGACAGTGATCACAGTCTGAGCTCCTCTGCTGGGGATCCCTTTGTTGTTTAGCCACCAGGTCTCAGTATCAGGACCTTTGTTTTTCATAGGGATTTCTTTTTCTCTGGGCTACTACACCTCTCATCCTCTCAGGTGTGAGAGGCTTTCCTAATTTGCAGCACATTTCTTCCTTACCTGCAGACTCACCACCCCCTGAGAACAACCTGGGACCCGCTCAGGTTCTTTAAGAGGTCCTCAGGATCCTGCTCCTCAGAGCAAGAGAAGCAAGGGGAACTCTCCTGGCTTCTCTATGGGGCCAGCTCATTGCTTATTCCAAATCCTGGGAAGCCATTTTAGGAAGATAATCTGGCAGGAAACTATTGACTTTTTTACTGTTTGGGTTTTGAGAGTTCCTCTGTTCAATTTGGCTTCTCCTGTGGTGGGGCAAGCAGCTGTGAAAGGATGAGCTGCACCCTGGGAACAGGAGGAGAACACGGCAGCACCTTCCCTTATGGACCCATCCACATCCCATCTCTTTTGGTCGTTCTGCAAAACTCCTGGCCTGCCGCCTCCTTGTCCTGCTCCCGATGCCTTTCTAATCCTGCTCACATGAATTTGGGCCCTCATATGAATTTGGAGATTTTGGCTCCAAATCTCACTTGGCCTGGTGCAAACAGCCTTTGGAGGTGAGTGATGGAAGGGGCCAAGTTTCCCGATGGACATGGCCCTGACACTGCCCCCGAATCAGATCCAACCTCTGCCAAAGGGCAGCTCATCTGCCTTGCTTTCCCTTCCCTCTCACACATTCTAAATGTGCCACCCTCATGCCCAAATAATTTGTGAAGCTTTCCAGCTTGTTACAGTGACCAGGATCCAGCAGGATGCTTTCCACCAAACTATTCCCCAGTTTCTAAGGCCTGAGAAGATGCACTAAGAAAAGAATGTTTTGCTTTTGTGCTAAGACAGCCCTCCTAAAACACCAACGGTGGCTGCCAGTCCCTGGTGATTCCCATCGTCTTTGTATGGCAAGAGAAGCTTCCACCACTGCAAAACACCAAGTGATTTCCCAAACAACACCCAGCAGTGGCCCTTATGCTAAAACCAGTTGTGTTTGAAATGCCTGCTGGGTTCAGCTCATACACAGTCAAAAAGCGAGTCTAACTTCCCAAGTGCTGTCTTTGCTTTCAGATGCTTTTTTCTTTACTGGTTTTCCACTGTCTGGCATTTACAATATACCCGCAGAGGTGGAAAGGCTTATATTTACCGCTCTTTCCTATCAAAGCTGCTTTCAACTTAAGGCACAGTGCTGTTTCCATTTGGAAATTTTTTTGCACGAGCCATTTACAAGGCCTTTACAAGCCATGGTATGCCAAGACCTCTCAGATTTCTCCAATTTACTGCAAAGGAGTCTGGCTGGCATGAAGAAGGCTCCACCATCCCACCATCCTACCCAAACCCCAGCTGGAGGACACAGTCACTGGTACCTATGGACAATAAAGCTGCAGGTAGGGAGAAGGAAAGACTGGGAGGCAGTGGAGGTAGGAATCCAGTTTTTATGCTCCAGAAGTCTTTTTCCTAGGACACACAGCTTGCCTGGCTTCTGGCAGTTTCTTCAGTTTGGATGGGATTGATGGCAGAATGAATCAGTATACTCATTAAGTCCTAAAAACATCTGAAAATATATGAAAATACATCTATTTATCTGTTAAGAATGGTGTAAAGCTCTTCAAACCTTGGTACAATTTATTTCTTAGCTTGCTACCACCCTCACTGCTACTGTTTCCATCATCTGGGATGGGACACATAAATGACCTTCTGTTATAGCCCTGGTCAGCAGAAGTTTGATGCCAGCTTTGCAGCAAGAAATCATCATCTAATGGTCTCAGCTAGGGCTGAAAGCCAGAATTTGCTGCCGTTTACTGTTGGCCTGACATGGTTTCTTCTCCTGTGAGCATCACATGCTGCCAAGCAGAGGCAGCACCAAGCACACAGAAGCTTTTTGGGAAACTGAAGAAGATTTGGGTACTCAGTCCAGCTGACTCTTTGGAAATTAAAGAATTAATACCACTTGGAAAGAAATTAAAGTAAAATCATGCCATAATAAGGAGAATTGAAGAGGAGTAAGAGGTGGGAGGGCGTTAGGAGCAGCAGGAGAAGGGCCAAGGAGGGCCCCTGGAGAGAGCAAACAGGGCTTTCCCGGGGCTGGGCTGGGCTCGGGACCACTTCTGGCTGCACTTGATGGCTTCACAAACACCCAGCACAATACAAGTGTAATATAAGCCTCGACTCCTCGAGATTAGCCATGGTTGGGAAATAATGTTATCGTTCCCCATTATACTTCAGGAGCCCTTCAGAAAAAGTCCCCAAAATTCCCATGAGCTTAAAATGAAGATGAGATTTTCCCCCGGTGCCCATCCTCCTTTGCTAGGAGATCTTGTGTTCTGCATGTCTCACATTTTCTTAGTCCTTGCCCAACCATGCAAGAGTTAAGCCTTTTGCACAGCAGTTTTGCTCTCTCTGAAGACGCTGCTTCTCTTTCACCATCTCTCACTCTCTCCTCTGCTAAAATTAGGGATCTAGGATTTTCGTTCTGGGTCAAAACCCAATCTCCTTCCTCACAGGAGCTCAGTTTAACTACACATCACTGTGCCAGACGGTGACTGTTAGTACCACCCAGTTTCATTCGTTATCGAGGGCTAAAGTTGCACTTCGAACATTCATCAATCAGTAGGAAAAAATACGCATCGAATTAAAACTCCCAGCAAACTCCAACACCTTAGGGCTTTTTCCTTTTACAAGCAACATTTTCTTCCACTGAAAACAGAACTACTTGTGCAGGTGGTTTTTAAACACAAACAGCTGCTCCATGGAAATGCAGTTGGGAAAAATTATTCAGAAATAAAAGGCAAAGACAAAGCCATGGGTGTGGAGCAAGAATCCATACTGCCCCAATTCCCAGGGAAATATAGGAAGGGAAGAGAAACCTAAGATATAAACAGTAAGTGGAATTTCCATTGCACTGGTCCCAATAAACACACTGGTTTTAGGGGAAGGAAAGTGGGATCAAGGGACCAGAGTGAGGCAGTAGGTGTTGCAAGGGAAAATGTGGTGGAGGGTTACGGCTCATAAAAATCTGCTTCATCTTCCAGTGTCAGAACAATGCCCGGGTGTATGGTGGGCTCCGTTATCAGCCAGGGAAGCAGAGCAAGGCTGGGATAAACAGCACCAGACGGCCAAGGGTTTGTGGTCACGATTTACTCCTGCCTTCCCAGATAGTTCCTCTTTTCTTTCTGCTTCATTTCTGTCGATCTGTCCATCTTTTAAAAGGTCCTGTAGGAGGCAGCTGTTTTTAGCACTGTTGTCATAATTTTAACGACCAATACAATGGTTTGGGGCTGTATGGAACTTTTAAAAAGCCTCAGTAACTGTATTGTGACCAGAACTACCAAGATCACAAATATTGCTGCTCTTTCCATATTCCATTGCTTTGCTCTGTAATGTCTCTGAAGTCCTCTATCACCTCATTCTCCTATGCATCCCCTCAAGCAAAACCTTCACTTTCAGGGCACTTTGGTGTGTGTCATCCCCGTGTAGGAATACGATGTCAACTCCCCTTCCAATTAAAGACTGCAGAGGCAACCCTTGAAATGCTGCATTTTCTCCAGCCTTGCCCTCTAGACAGAGGAGGAATTCCCTGCAAGCACCCCCAAAGCTATTTCACCAGTTTCCTCCCAACTCTTCTTCAAACTCCTCTTTGAATTCATAAGGATTAATCTCCTGGTATGCTGCAGCTGCTGTCAAGATGACAAGTCTTGGTTTCCTCCTCTCTTATATGCATCCATTAACGTTCTTTTGGACTGAAAGATCCTAAAGCAAAAACCATCTCTGTGCCCTTTATTCCCCACCTAGGTCTCCTGGTTTTTCTGTCCTTGTGGTGAAGCCCCAAAAATGGTTGAGTAAAGACTGAAACAAATAATTCCTTAGATTTTGTACACATAGGAGAGTAATGAACTCAAGTAATACAAGCAAGCCCAGTGTCATCTTCCTAGCTGAGCAAGTGTAATGCCATTGCAATGAGAACCCCATAACTTTTCCTGGTGCATGAAGATGGAGTCTCCATGCATGGGATCTGCATTCCAAGAAAATCACATGAGCAGAGAAGAGGTGCAATGAAAGCTCAGCCGATGCTGCTGAAGGCACACATGTAACTTGTTAGTCCCATTATTTTTCCCTTTCTCTATACTCTATTGTGTTAATGGTCTTTGGAGACAAGGACTTTGCAACAGGGTAAGCTCTTTTATCAAACTGAATCAGACCAGTATCCCGAACTGGGAGAGTCCCAGTGCCAGATAGCCCTGGAAGGTGTGCAATACTTGAAGCAGAAAAATCAGTAGCAAAACCTTAAACATTCAGGAGGAGCACAGAATAATCAATTGGAATATTAACGTGCTGGTAAAATGATTAAAGTTTGGCGTTACACATATTTTCAAATGTAGTGACACTTCATTCTCATAAAGACCAGCTCAGTTATGTTTGATTTGTATTCATATCCTATAATGTGAATATATTTGCTCAAAATTGCTCTGTAGTAAATCACCATCACAGAAATAAGCTTATATTTATTCTTAGCATTCATGAATTGCATGGTGTTGGACCACCATATATTTAACACCTCTGAAGAAATCCAAGCACAACTTTTGAAAGCAACACCTTTATATATCATTATGGACATTGTTTCCTTAACAGTTAATCACACACTCTCCAATCACGTGGTTTTTACTTTAAGAGAGAAAAATGAATGAGTCTATAGCTTGAAATGCAAAGCCCTCTACTTGACCTTTCAATGCGAAAAACCCCACTGGGCCAGGTCCTGAGGGTGCTGAGCACTCTCGTCCGCACACTGAACACCCTTGGCTTCCACTGAAGCTGACAGAAGTTGAAGGCATTCAACAACTTGCTGGATCAACCCTGTAATCACTAAAAGCTCTCTCCAGAGTGATATAAATATGGACAGTCACTTCACAGGTTTGGTCCAGCATTAGGGTTACTTTAAAACCGAAGCTGTCGGAGAAAATGTTGGATCTATGATATGACTTTGAACTCAGGTCACTAAAATCTTTCCCGACGCAGCATCTTCTTTGGGATTCTTAAGAAAGCTAAACCTGCAAAGACAAATATTATGGCAACAAAAATAAATGCCTGAGTTTTTAACCTTTTCAGGGAAAGTAATTCCTTTATTGGCTGCAGCTAAAACTTCCTACCTTTCTTTCCCTTTTTGTTGTATCTGTGAGTAATTTCTTCAGTCACATTGTTTATAAGAAGTGAAGTTATTCGTAATCATGCCTTAAGAGTATGTACACAAACTGGACATACTAATAGAGCACTATGTATTAAATTCCTGATTGTTTGACATAAATTCTCTCTCTTTCTTTTACTCAGACAGGAAGCTTCCCATTTATTTACGAATAGGTTAAGACCCTAGTCATGTTCCTAACTGTGTTCCTAAGTGCTAACATATATTAAGTAAATTTAGAGCCTCTTCTGCATAGGAAACAAATTAAACTAGTTAAACATGGAGAAAGACTAAATGTAATCTATCTTTTGTCATGTTTATGATATCGGAACGCATCTTATATGAATGTTCCAATTTGGCTGTTACAGCAGATGGGTTGCTTATGATAAACCACAACTACAGACAGAGAATGTGATAGTATAAATCATAAAGAAGATAAATAACAAAATTCTTTGAAATAACATTGGTTAAATATTTAGACATTTGGTTTCCAAGCTTGCTTGCACTTATGAAATAGTATTCTCTACCGATGGAAAGAAATGGTCTCAACAATAATCATATTGGGAAAACTAATAAGGTCTAAAGGACATATTTGCATTTAGAGACCTCTTTGCATTTATATAAAATTTGTATACACAGGGAAGATATTGGTTCTCAGGGGAATAGTCCTGGATGAAAACCTTTATAAAAAGAAAAGACAACTCATGACTGAGCCATTTTTCCATAGGTCAAGGCACACTGGAGCTCTCCTCTGTGCTTCTTTGTGCAAAGTGCACAAGTCTGGGGGAAGAAGTGAAGTCTTGTCTTTAACCTCCCTTATTTATAGCTGGCCTAGCTGAGGCAGGTACCAAACCTCAAAATTATTACCAGGCAAAACTTCAATTTTCCAATTCATAAAAGTCCTAGAAACCTGATTTCTACCAGAAACTTAAGAAGGAAGATTAGTGTGTAAATCCGAGGAGGGATACATGCCACTGAGCTTACAACTGCACTGAAGAAAGTAATCCACTCTCTGGGATTTTATTTTTACTGGAAGCTTTACACATTTCCAAGGTGGGTATGAAGCCCAAGTTCCCCTTAGAGAAAGATCAGACTTCTTGAATGCAACCCTCGTCATCCTCCCCTAGATGTCTAGAAAATGGGTGAATTGCCCTCGGGAGATACTGCTCTTTTTGAACTGATTTAAATTACTGAACAGTAGATGGCTAATGTAGGTTAGATGTCTAATGATGGCATTTTATGGGGTTGATGATGGAGATGACAACCTTGGTGTTTCGGTTTTAAATATCACTTCTGTATTTTGCTTGGTCAGTGCCCAGAAGAACAAAGCTTGAGCACTCAGCAGTTAAACAAAGAACTGTCTCTGAACTGCATTAGGAAATAAAACTAAGCTTGTGCCTCCTATCATAAACAGGATAACTACCTTGATTTTTTTCAGAGGAGGGCTAAGACTTCTCTTTCTCTGAGTTTTCCATGAGACATGCATCATTTTACATCTTTTGTGGTTAGTTCCATTTAATCCCTACAGCAGTGAAAGCAACTGAGGCATTCCTTAAACAAAGATATTGGTATATCCACAATGGCATCATTCCTCTGCGCAAATCCTGGCATGACTGACATCCCAGGTATCCAAAGGCTGCAAGGGCAACCCACAGCCAAGTGCAGGCAGCCGGCGTTCCCCTCCCAGGAACTGACACACGACAAAATGCGCAGAAACTGGAGCACACGTGGTGCCCCTTCCTTTTAAATTAAGGATCTTGCCTTTTTAAATGAAGTGATTATGACGAGGGCAGTGGGATTAAGAGAGGACTGGGGCCTTTTGTGCAGGTGGTTTCCCTAATAGGAGACTTTCTAGCAAGAGAGCACTATATATTCTTCAGGCTCAAAGCTAAACTTCTATTAAAACCAATTAATTCATTGAACAGGCTTGTATCGCTTTACAGTGCCCAGGCCTTTGCTTAAAAGAAATCAATTGTATGAGTACAGCTGAGAAATAACCACTATAATAGATGTTTTAGCTCTTGCTTTTACTTTTCTCTGATAGCCCTTAAGGTGGTCAGAGGTAAAAGCTAAAGATGCATTGTAGCCTGAGGGATGATTGAATGAAAAAAGGGGGGATGGGAGCAGAGCTATGCTGATAGACCAATTTCCCACCACTGCAAGCCAGCGCAATTGATTGATGAATCCTTGCTCTGTCAAGAGGCAGCCCTTCAGATTTGATCACATAAATACTCATTCAACTCAAATTCTGCTTGACAAGCCTCAGACAGCTTTGTTCTGTCACAGATATCATTGGAAGGAAAATGCTCCATTAATCATCCTTAATTAACTTTACCATAGTCTGCTGGAACCAATATGTTCCCTGGCTAAATCCCTAAGACTTAGCTAGATTTCTGTAGTTATCAAATAGAGAGTTGTTTTTAAAGTTTCTCTCCCTCATTGCTGCTAACTACAGGAAATCTTTCCCTGCCTGTTTTCTAGGAAGGCACTGGCATTGATCAGGATGTGGCTTGATCCTTTGACAGTTAAGATTCTTTGCCAGAGATGCACAATCATACCTATCTCTGATTATAAAAGATTACTGAACCATCCACAATAAGTGCTAAGGTGGTGTGCTTCCAAAACACCCCCTTGTTTCCAGGCTGCGAGAGCCTTGCAAACGTAACTGGAAACAAAACCCCAAACCAGAACCAGTGTGCAAAGAGGGACCAGGAAGAAACACAGAGATTTAGTTGGATTTGGGGGATAACTAGAGGTAGTAAGTGGTATTTCAGGTGCAAATTGTGGGGAAATCATGAAGACATGCTCATTAGCCAGGGCTACCACTATCCCTTCTCACCAAGCAGTTTTGTTCTGCTGCAGGGCTGGAGGAAGCCCTGGGACCAGCATTTTACCCCAAGAGAAAGGATCCCTAGATATCTCCTGCTCCTGGTGGGTGTCCTTCATCCACAGGGATGCTCCTGAAGCACATGGAAGGGCATTTACCCCATGCAGTTCGCCCCCTCCCTTGGGTATTGTTACACGAATAATATTTTTTCCTTCAAAACATCTCTATGTTTTTTTTTTTGGGGGGNTTTTTTTTTTTGGGGGGGGGGGGGGGTAAAAACCCTACATTCCTCAGGGATTTTCAGTGGGATCTGAGGGGTCTAAAACTTTGCTGGTTTGGGTCTTGCTGCTCTAGGTGCTGCACAGAGGCAATGGGACCAACAGACCTCAGAGATAAATTCCTTACTCTTTGACTTCCATTGGCTGGGATACAACCCTTTGAAAGGATTCACTGGAGATAAGGAAAGAAAATAACATGGAAGACTTTTGACTAAATAGAAATAAGTGTAGGAACCTTCTCCTCAGTGAAACAAAGCCCAGAATTGTTCAGGGCCAGGTTGGATGGGGCTCTGAGCAACCTGGTCTAGTGGAAAGCGTTCTTGCCCACAGGGACAAGATGATCTTTAAGGTCCTTTCCAACCTGAACCCCTCCATGATTCTAGGGTGTTTGTTAATCTCACAAAACCTTGCTCATGTGAGCAGCCTTTATTCCTGAAAACTGTATTACTGAAAGCTTAGGAGGACACGGGCTATCTATATTGCTAAACATTTATGTGTGAAGCCGGGTGGAAGCAATGAAATATAACCTAAATTGAGGTTGAGCAAATTTAATGTAAAAGCTAAGGCTTCTTTTGTTATGAAAAAATAGTATTTTAAAGTAAACACTGCAGTACAGAGGGGGAAAAAAGATCATATTCCATCCCCGTGTACATCACAAATCTTCTGCTCGCTCTGGGGAGAAGTCACTTTGTGTTATGCTCTCTACCAGCCTTGGACTGTGGTCAATTTAATCAATGCTCCTCCTGACGGCAGCGCTGCTCAGCCGAAAATGGAAGTGACCATTTCAAGCTGTGCACTCCGAGCAGCCAGCTGGCCTATTTTAAACTCTCTGGAAACTTGACATACTAATGTTTCCTTTACAGCACTGAAGGAACCAGTTATAAAGGCATCTTCTCGGCTTATACAACACAAAAAGGCAGATGCATAAATCAGGGCTACCAAGCCTCAGCAAAGGGCCAAACCGGAGAAGCATCGTCTGGCAGCAAAGTGAGAATTATTTGGGTGCAGAAACGACACATTAAAAAATGGAAACAACTTTTGGGTTCTCTTCTTGTCCTCAGGAAGAACTGAAGCCTGAAGACATAACCAAAGTTGTGACTTTTTTCAATTAGCAGAAAACTTTCTGTAGGGTTTAGTTTGCTTCAATGCTCCTTTCCCATTTCTTTCCCTCTTGTTTCCTTCCCCTTTCTTCACACACCTGTCTCCACCCCTTGCTTTTTTTTCTGCTTTATTTTTTCTCCCTTTTTAACCAATGTTTTTCAAAAATTTTTCTCCCTACAGGACAGGGAATTTATCTACCTTTAGCTGCCTCCCCAGCTAGCAGGGCTGTGAGTTAGGTTCCCCTCTCCCCTCAACACAGAGGTGCTCAGAGACAGGACAAGGGCAAGATATTTAAGGTCTCAGAGGGAAGGAGTCTCCTAGCCCTAGTTCCTGCTTAATTCCATCTGGAAAACAGTGATAAATCAGATTTATCAGCACTGACCTGGGTTTTTTTCTTAAGGCAGGTTGCAAGGAGATGGGAGCCCTAGTGATCCTGCTCCTTCCACCACTGAGATCTGTGGTTGTCTTTCTTATTCAATCTTGCCTCAAAATATAACCATGAAATAAACTGATGGACAAAATGCACAACTGAAAGAATACTTGGAGCAGGAAACTTAAAAAAAAAAAAAAAGGATTATCTAAACCTCTATTAGAATGTCCAGTCCATCTTTAAATCACAAACCGAAATAAACAGGATCAGATGTATAGTGAAAAACCTGTAAATGTCCTTTCTCATTATGGAGGTCAAAGAATACATTAGTTATTTTTAACTAATGTCTTATTCGACCCCATGCAAACTTAAATCAGTTTGGGTCTGACTGATTCAAAGCTGTTCTCTGGTTCCCTGCTCTGCTGTAATAATTGACTAGGCTAGACTTTAGAAAGGTCAAAAAAAGCAGCCCCGCTTCATATTATTTCAGCTAATAACTCAGTTCTTAAATCAAAATTTAAGAACTAATCTCTCAAAGCAATATTTCCTCCCCCTCCATTAAATCCATATGTAATTTCAAATTAAATGATAGATGTCCAAAATCGTTACTTTTTGCTTAATTATTTTTAAGTTACTGGGGGACACAGCATGAGGGTTTGTTAGAAGATCTAGGATTCTCCAAAAAAATCGGAATTAAGACAATCTAAGAAAATCTCAGAAAATGCAGCAGCGACTGAAGAACCTGAGGAAAAAACAGCAGGCACTGGACAATCTAAAGGAAAATCAGGCAGAAACATTGCAGCATCTGAGGCAGGCTCAGCAGTGGCTGGGCAGCAGGTCTGTGGGGTGGGTATGGTGGGGCTGATAGGGAACTTGTCATCACAGATGAGATGTGATAGGACAGACTGGGGGTTTCTTGGAGTGGAAGACAACAAAGGCTCCACATTAACCCATCATCTCTCTTTAAATACATGAATTCCAGGAGGATGCCGGGATATGGCTTATTGAGTGAAAATTTAAAGATTGGCTCATGTCCAGCATTTAACACGAAAGTTAACACCTAAGTAGTGCATTTTCTACCAAGATTCTGGTATTGATTTGTAAAACTCCCAAATCCAAGTGCTTAAATTTCATTACATTAGTTTGTGATGTTATACTCACTCACAAAAAACTTACTCCATATATATATTCTTAATTCATTCTGCTGTCCTTATCTGACTCCCTTCAACACGAAATTGGCCTTAATCCCAACACAGGAATGCAAGGTGAAGAGCATTAGCAAATACAGTGGTGTGAACAAGGGCTGCCATTCCTTCAAGGTCTCTAAGGTCATATTTAAGTTAAAAAAAGAGAGAAAAGTAACCCTGCTTGCACATGAAGAAGGGGATGGCTTTGTCCCACAGGAAGTCACCACTGGCAGTCACTAAAAAACCTCTCCTGGTTCCCAAGGGAGAGGATGGAAGAACATTTGGACGAGCACATCTGCGTGCACCTCTGAGGGGCCCTTTTGGCACACACCTGGTTGCCCCAAACATCTCCTATTGCCTCAGTATCACAGAAACAGAGATTCAAGTTGGACACAGAACAATCAGGCATCTGTTGTAGTCAACCAGTTGACATAACAATGTTTTCTCTCCCTCCAGCTCTTACCTCCCCCAAAATGCCTTTTCTTTTCCCACTTTCAAAGAGATTTTTTTTTAAGACACCAAACACTGGGCTTTGACTGCTGTTTATGGGATACTTATTTGGGGCTGCAATAAACTGCGAGTGGTTTGAGGTTGGCTCTTCAAACCATAACTACTGTTGGGTTTTTTGTTGTTTCTTTCTGCCGAGGGAGCCTTTTCTTCCCCGCTTCCCCGCGGTCACTCTGTGCTGCGCTTTTGTTTAGCCTCCCGGCACAGGGTTGTTTATTTGCACTAACAGCGCCTGCCCTGCTCCCCGTGGACTGTTTGTCCAGTGGCCTGTGGAGCCTCCATGACTTTTTTGTTGACAAGTGGTAGGTGGGATCCAAGTTTTTGTGGTTAAATTGTTTATTGATAATTACCTGTTAATTACTGCTGCTGCCAGCTTCCTTTAATTTATCATGAACTTTTTTTTTTTTTTTTTGTCGCTCTTAGAAATAATAATGTGAAAGAGGAGGGGTAACAAAGAAGGAAAAAGAAGGAAGAGGGCCAAATGGTGATCACTCCTTCCTGAATTTTAAAACTGCATCATTTGATTAATTTAAGGTCTGGCCAGCTCTCATGTAACCCATCACTTTGACAAGGGCATCCCCTCCCCAGGTGCTGCCAGACAGGTCAGCTCTTCTCCAGCGTTCATACCAGGCATGGATTTGGTGTAAGAGAATCCAACCACACTTTCCCTGAGTTGTGGAAAAACATAAACTCTTCAGAAAACAATTTTTTTTAAAGAACACAAAACCGTTCCCTGCCATGTCTGAATAAGAAACATTTTTTAGGGATCTGGATTTTTGGTGGATTGTTTGGAAGGTGACTTTGTGCACTTAAGATGTCACCATGGGGCATCTGCTGCAAGACCAAGTGGTTCCCTCAGTGGTACCACTCTAAGTGCACTGACCCAAACCAGGACAAGCCAGGCAGCCACATCCCCCAGCTGTGGTACAGCTGACCAGTGAATCAGGAGGGGAAGAACCTGCCTGGGAAAAGACTTGCCCCTTGAGCACAGACCACCCTGGCCGCTGTCTGAGGGCCAGTTGTCTCTTCAGAGAGCTTCTTCAGAGAATTTCTCTTTGAAGACCAAAATTAAAACTAAGCCCATGTATTTATTTCCTTAAATGCACTTCCATGCCTATGAACTCTGGCTTGTCTTAACACCACGTTTAAAGCCACAGTGTTCGGTGCCACTCTCAAATTACGTCTGATCAATAATACAGAGCATGAAAACCAGCACTATCAGCAACCTCGGATATGGAAAACCAAAACCAACCCAATGCCGAGGGTATCTAATTCATTTTCCTGAACACCTTCTACAAACCATTAAAATTGCTGTAAATAAAAAAACAAACAACCTTGTTTCCATATTTTGGTGAGTTGACACCGTTCCCCCTTTTAGAAGCATTACAGCTGGGTAGGAACTGTATCTTCATTTCAATACGTTCATAGAATTTATTCTAGGTGCCTATTTACACATTTCCTGGCCCAAACAATGGCTCCCCCCTGCCCCCTGTGCCACGTGTGCATCGGCCACTGCCCGGCATCATCCCTCCTCACGACTCAGGCTGTGTACAATTGTCCGGACAACTCACAACAGTTTATCATCATTGTTTGGTATAATTGGAAACAGAAGTATTTATACACACCCGTGTACTCTACAACTAAATTTATAAAGGCAACTGTCTCTTTTAATCTGTAGCATGGCCAGTGTAAACAGTAATTTGAAGGAATATTCAGATTTATTACAGTACTTCCTTAAAGATCAATGTTTAAAATGGATATATATTGCATTAATCCAAACACACAACAAATCATAAAGCTATTTACACAATAAATTTACAGTTCCCGCAGACACTTTAATCCTGTTTCTGTTTCCAAGGAGCACTCTTGTCTGCACACACACATATCCACCCACAAACATACTCCCGCACTCAGAAAGTACTATTGTAATGTTAATTAACCTAATTTATAAACCACCGACCAGACCTGTAACCTCAGCACAATATACATTTAACCATAAAGATGTGAATTAAAGGTGCATTAAGGGGAAGGGACAAAAGGAAAGAAATTTGGTGCTGGGGCTGACGCGTGATCCCGACCTCAGCCCTGGCACCTCTGGCGTCACCTCTCTGCGAGTCAACAGCATCACTTCGGGCTTCAATCCTGCTCGTCTCACCTTCCTGCAACTCACCCATACCCCAAGTTATTTAAACTTCATTTCTGTGGTTTAAAATAATATCCCATTGACGTGGGATCCAAAACTCCTTCAGAGCTAATAAAATGTCACCCTGCCAAACTGAGGCGATACGTGCCAACCTTTAGCCCAGTGTGAAATTTTATAACTGAGTTATAAACCCCTCAAAAAACAGAGCCTATAATGGAAAGGCTGACAGATTCTTAACTATACAGTTTCCAGTGGGCTTCTGCTTAATATACTATATTTCTTCGCCTTGAAGATATTAATTTACTTTTTGAAATGTTCATTGCTAAGATTAAGCGTAGGGTTTTGAAATGTGTTCGCAGGCAATTTATGCAGGCACCACAAATGTACTCTTCTCCAGATGTACAGAATACTAATTTGAAAATGATTTATACGCTGTGCCGCACCGTACATCCATCCCCTGCTCAAAAGGCTTTCCTCTGACACAACACGGGGATCATCTCATATATTAACCCTCTGATAGCATTAGAAATTCATTGAAAAATTGATGAGGATTTTGGTCGATGACATGGGCTGGAATGGATTTTGTGGATTTCAGCAAAATTGTCAAGAAGGGCAGAATAGACATAGAACAGACTCATCAACAAGTGAATACACTGGAAAATAAAGGTCTATCAATACGAAATATATATTTCTGTGGGAGTACAAGCAACAGAGAGGTTGAGAAAGGCTGTGAAAAGACAACAGAGTTACTAAATCCTTAGGAGTACCAGTCCTTAACCCAAGGACTTGGTATTTGGCTGTGTACACGCACCATACTGACCATGGTATTTCCACAGCAGCCCCTGGCTGTGCACAGAAAACTGGAATAATCCAGGAAAAATGTAGTAACGGGCCCCACAGCTGACATTAAAATGAGCTTACAGACTTACACATCACTTGGCATGGGAATATTTAACAACAAACATTCCTTCAGCCATTGAAAATATGTTCAAAAAACCAATTCTACTCTTACACCTCCATCAGGAACTCTCTTGTCCTTTCCTCACTTGATCCCCGGCTCCTCCACATATAGATGTTTGAGTCTGGCTTGGATGTCTGCTATGTACACATCAATGGTTTGCTGCCCAATATGACCAAAAAACCCCCACATTTACTTGAAAACAACCTATCTCAATATTTTCAAAGGAAAGATCTTTTCTTTGAAGCGACATGAATGCCTATATTCACTATAAATACGGGAGTATAAAATGCATCAGTGATGAAAAAACACACTTGCCTTTGAAGGGTGAAGGCACGGGAGAGGTGAACGGGATTTACTTTATTTTTGACCATAGTAAAATTTCCTGGGCTTTGCAGCCCCAGCTCAATCTCATGTGGCCTCTTGGAGCACCATAAGAGAAATAGCACCGGACACCTGAAGGCTCATTCAACACTCACAGGAGATGAGAGAGAGAATTTATAGATACAGTGAGTGAGATTTCTTGTGGAATATAGTCTGCTTCATCTCTACCTCAATTTTATCAAAAATATACCGGCAGTCAGGATGACTGGTTCCCACAAGAGACAGAGGAAGCCAAATATGTGCACCGTAAACACATGACCCTAAACTGCCTTAAAGTAAAAGGGGTAGAGGAAAGCTTTGAATTGCCCAGGAGTCCTTCTGTTGTTTGAATTGCATGTTATGCTGTGGACCTTAATAAAATTAGTCCCCTGCTATAGACACCAAGGCTAAACCAGCCAATTCATCTGAGAAATTTGCTCCTCAGAGGACTGCTGGAAGTGATGCTTTTGGTAATGATGAGAGGGAATAAGCTCCCCTTATTCCTCAGGGAACAGACCAAAATACTCCTCTGAAGCTCACATGCTACTTTATCTTTCACCATGAAGATTTTTAGGCATCACTAAATACCACAAACACAGAATTCAGTATTTTTTCCAAAGAGCTAAATGTAATTATGATTTTAGAAAAGATACTTAAGATATCCAGTGAAGGAGATCCAGTAATTTGTTCTGTCAACTAGGAGAAGAACTTTAGTAGAAAACTATTCCATCTGCCCCTGCTTGAGATGATATATTTTATTTGAAATAATTTCCTCGGCCTGTGTCTGGAGGGTGAAAAGTGACTTGCTCTTATTTATCTTTCTTTTGGGGCTGCATGAATTTCAGACTCATGAAAGTGAGCGACTGATAGCAGTTAAGCCAGGCCGAGCACTGGCAGGTGAGCTCAGAGCTTCCACTCTGCTGCCGATGTGTCTCCACTGCAGCCCCAAATACCTCTATATTCTAGGGAATAGCCAGCCTTTAACAGGCACTGCCACTTTTAAAATACCAATAACTGTGATCTATGACTCGGAATTCCTATGGAATGGCAACTAGATTGGTTTCAAAAGTACTTCTCCCCTACCTGCATTAAGGGTTTGTTGAACACCCTTTGCTGCAATATCCAAATGTTAATTCAGAGCGCTATAACCTGAACGTGGGCACTGAAACCCTGGGTGCCCCTGTGGTGGGAGGGCTCCGAGGACAGTGGGGCAGTCAGAGACGTGCCTTGATGCAAACTAAAGAGGGGAGAAATTCAGCACCCCCAAAAAGCAGGAGAAGCAACCAGCTACAGGAGCAAGGACTCAGTGCTGGGAAACCGCAGCTCTCAGAGCTTAATGAGAAACCAAGGTATGCCTAAAACAGAGATGGAAATGTGGCTTTCCAAAACCACCTCTTGTGGTACTCTAAAGCATTTTGGCTTAATTCTGCCCTGTAGTTTCTCCAGAAAGAGCTGGAGACAGGGTTGAGCTTGTTTTAGTGCTGTGAGGTTGAGCCCGGCCTCACGTGTCATGTCGAGACGTATGCTGGGGTCCATTTTCCAGCAGCCATTGGATTTAGCCCTACATGCTGAGTTTGGCTTAAACAAAACACAGTGCAGTTACAAAACTAGAGAAGTTTCAGTTGCACTGGAAACACCAAAAGACTTTACAGGAGCATCCTGAGGACAACACCACAGCTCCTAGGAAACACTGGAGAGACCTGAGTACCATTTGTTTATGTTAGCTCTGGGTGTGCAGGTTTAGGTTCTCACTGCACGTAGTATTTATGCCGTGCTGTTCCTCACAGCCCACGTTCTCCAGGAATAAGGAACAAATAAGATGATCTTTATCCTCTATGAATCATAAATGGTCAGTTTTCAGCGAAACCTTTCCTCAGAGCTCTCCTAAGAACAGGTTTTACACAGTATGTGAAACCAAGGGCTCTAAAAAATCATAAGGCAGAGATGAATCAGTTAGGAAGAACCCATTAAACATGAATCCATGGAAATCCTCCTTTTTTTTTGTTGTTGAATATGCCTACAATAAACGCTACAGTGTGACTTGCAATTTCCTCAAGTTCCTTTTCTCAGAACAATGATGGTTGGCAGCCACTCAAGCTGCTTCAGTAAACTTTGCAAGATAGAAAGCAATTTAGTTTCCCTTTAAGACTTCATTGCTAAAGCTATGCCCATTGATTTCCAGCCTCATAATTAAAATTCCTCATTAAACATGCTTGACAGCTGAATGTGATTCCTTTTACCTGCTACTGCTACCTTTTTTTTCCTTGTGATACCATTTCATTACAAAAGAACAATAGATTTCCTTTCAAGGTAATATAAGGGCACGGTGAGTAATGTACTTTCTATCCTACAGAAGGCCTAATATTGTTAATTTGCTAAATCAATTAAAAGAAACCACTTTGGAGCACGACTCAAGCCCTGCATATGGATCACATCAGCCATAATGTGCAGGAGTTCAAAGGCTGGCATTTCGCCCCAGTTGGCACCTAACAGTTTACTCCGATCCAGGGAATTTGGCTCTTGATTTCAAACAAATGCATCCTGAAGGCTTAAGGCCAGAAGTAGCTCCGTGTGATTTATGTTTCATACTTTCTCATAACACAAAACCTAAAGAGCTCAAAAAAAAAAAAAAAAAAGAAAAAAAGAGTTGTTATTACACGGCATTTGCTGCAATGTTCATGTAAATACAGAATTACTCAACTGCCCCGTGCACCTTGTGTTGTTTAATATGAGCTTTTCCTCTGAGTGGCTGTTTGATTCCCTAAAATTCCTCCTCCTCCTGCCAACTCTGACAATCCAAAATGGAAATGACCTGTTTGTAAATGGTTTTGCTGTCCAGGCCAGGCTCCACACAAAGGCAACCACCACCTTTCCCAGCAGGAGATGTTTGCCCCGAATTATGCAGCCAGGAGATGGTACTGGCTGCACTGGACGTATCCCACAGAGCCCCAGCTATGAAAGCAGCTGCAGGACTGGGGGAACCTCACATCTGCTCTCAGCCCGACATCAACCCCACCTTCTGCTGGCCAGCACAGGAGGGTGGGTGCACGAGGAGGTTTCCCAAAAAACTGAGGTATGTTTATGGGGTTAGCAGGCCTGGCCTTGGCAGGGTCTGACTTTGAGAGCCCTCAGAGCACCCCAGGAATTCCTAGGCTCGAGCACTTGGCAAAGGAGCAGAAACTCCCTTCTCAATCATAAAATTAGCAATGAGAAAAGTTTAAAATGACAGATTCAGATTTACAGGCCCAGTTAAAGTATTTAGTACTGCCTAATATGCCAGGTTCCCAGTGCAAAACAAATTGTCAGAGATGACTCAGAAATGAAAGTAGGGAATGGATCGCTGCTTGCAGAACAATTAATTTTTCTGCGGTTTAGGAGAGCAATTAAATGCTTTTTTTGTTGTTGTTTGTTTTCTCTCATTTTCAGATGGCTTTCCAAATTCCAGTTTGGAAATCGAGGCATCCAGAGAGCCAGTCACCATTCCAGTGGAGCACTAGGTAATTAGCCACATATTGCCGTGCAGTACTGCAGTGCTGTGTCTTTTCATGAAAAACAAATAAATATGTCATGTAATTGTGCACTGCTGGTCCCCAAAGTTGGTAAAGCCCAGCTCTGCATGGATTTTCTCTCCTGCACATGAACATAACACTTGTTTATAGCAGTGCCCAGTGACAGTTAATGTGCTGTCAGCATTTTCATTACAAGCCCTATTTTTCTATGGTTTATAACTTGGATATTTTTTCCTCCCCAAAAAAATGTGGATGTAATGCTTATGGACCTGATAGTGTGAATATTTTAAGTCATGCTAAGATGAAATTTGGTACCACGGGCTGTGAATGTGAAAGTGAGGGATATTCATTCTGACAGAGATTGCAGAAATAAAAGCTTTAAGAGAAAACGACAAATAAGCATTCAAACACACTGGTTTTATGACAGATAGTGATAATTTTTTCAGGTCACAGGTGTGGTGTGTGGGGAGGTAGCGATTACTGCTGACACTTTTCCTTTCTCTGAGAACTTCTATCCACTAAAAAGATTTCAGGAAGCCTAAGTGAAGAGATACCATTGCTCTCACTGCTGGAAAAGTACAGACATCATGTACTTGATAGAAAAAACGTCAGATCAAGGTTTAAACATTAAACGCCACGAGAAAGACTGGAGCATTTGCAGTGTTTGCATGGCAGAATCACCACAACAATGCAATATGTGTCTCTTCAGGACCAGTTGTGGGCAGGATCAAGGTAGGGTAGGGGGCAGGTTCGAGGCAAAAGAGCACCATGACCTGGGTGTTCATTTCCAGTGCACACACTGTAATTTTTGGACCTTCTGGAGGTAGAAGCAGCAGCCTCCAGGCAAGTGATGAGGAGTGAACATGAAAAGCAGATGCCAAGAGCTGCTCAGGAGAAGTGAGGACAGCAAGCAGAAGAGGTGGCATTGTTACAGTGATGCTGAGCCAAAGCCACCCCGGAGGCTGCCAGCAAAGGCAGCGTTGTCCCTTCTTCCACAAAACCCGAGACCATCGGGTCTCTTATTTTGGAGCGTGTCTCTTGCTGAGGAGCTGTTAGGCTGTGTCTAATGTGGGTGATCCTGCAGTATATCAGGGAGACACAGGACATATCCCATGGCTCCGTTCTTTGTTTTTTCTGGAAAGGAAATCCGTCTGCGTGGTCCCCTGGGAGCCATGGACACTCCGCTGGAGACCTGAGAAGCACGGGATGAGGACCTTTGCCATTCATTGATGCTGGCTGAACTTAAAGCCAGCCTTTCAGGAGGCACCTTGAGCTGTGTGGGCAGCAGGACATTCATTTGGGCTTCCCTCATGGATGAACTCACCCAGCTGGTGGAACCAGCCTGGGCTTGTGTCCCTTTGGAGCCACAGGATGTTGCAAAGAGACTGAGAAAAGATTTGGCATGTTACAAATTCTCTTCCAAGGAGCAGGTTTGCTGAATAAACTCCCAAATAGGTTAGGTAGGTTTGCTGGGGAAAAGTGATGCAGAAGTCCCTGGGTCAGGAGTGTCTGAGTGGAGTTAACCCTCCTTTGGATCTGCAGTGCATCCGTTGTGCACCCACCCACCTAAACAGGAAACAACAGAGAACAAAGGAGCAGTGGGAATGCTCAGAGGACCCCAGAAACCATCCCACTCCCTGGGCTCCAAACTCCTCTTTCCCACAGAAAAACATATTTTAGAATAATGAATGCAAGGTGGAAGGGAAGAAGCAAAGGAGGGAAGGAGATGGGTGAATCTTTGCAGCCTCATCTCTGGCCATTCCTGAACATTATTCATTTCCTTGGGAAGCGATACAGTCACTGCTCTCTGAAACATCCAAGCGTACGAGGCATGAGGGAGTTCTCTTTGTTACCACATCATTCACATTTTTGAACTCTCTATCATCCTTATGCTTTAGGAGAATCTCCTCCCAAAGTAAACAAATTTTGGTGGGGCTTAATGGAAATCTTTTGTGGCAGACAGAGTGGTTTAACAAAATGGACACTTATGAAGAAAAGCCCCCACTTTTGAACAGGTCTGTGAATAAAATGAACACAACACATCTAAAACCTGTATAGTCTCAATATTTTGTCACTGGCAAGAGGGAAACACAAGGTGAGCCTTGTGAACCTTTTGAAGGTGAGCCTTGGCATCCAAATCCCTCATTAAAATCTGTCAGCTCTCGGGAACATCTGGATGTATTTTGTGCACATGAGAGCAAACCTGGGTCTACACTTATCTGCACCAAATGAGGACTCACAGCAGAGCCCAACAGGCACTTCAAACCTCTCTCTCAGTACCCTCTAGCTGTCATTTTTCTACCTGTCTCCCACCTGTGTGATTCCCTTCCTGCCTTCAGAGCCCGTGTACTACCCACAAGACCTTAAACATCTCCGCTGGTGCAACTGGGAAGCACTGGGGTCTTTAAGGGGTGTTCCCATAGTGACACACCGGACGTGCATTGATCTGGGGACAGAAGACGGAGCAAGACAGGCAGAGGAATGCACTGACTTTGGGAAAATTCTCCTTTTCTGATCCATTTGTGCAACTCAAGCACAAAGAAATGTTTGTTCTTACTCCTGAGGCATAAATAAATTAAACAGAACAGATTATCTCTAGAGAGAATCAAAGGTGAATTTGATACATGAGCATTTACTAAGGAAAATCTGAGAGAGGTGGCAAACACAACCATAGGCAAAGACTTCAAATTAATTTCAAAGCAGCTCTGTCCTAGAAAGTAATTGAAAACATACCCAGTTCTTACAGCCATATAAGAGCCTTGCCATTCCTTTGCAAGACAACCCCAAAACACTCCATGTGGGATCCTGACCAGTCACATGACTTTTAAAACCCACATGATGGCACTAAAATGGCCTATTAGATTTACAGTGTCATTAACCTTCCGAAATAAAATAAGAGACAGCTCTGGTGAAGAAAAAAACAACACAAGAAAAGAAAAAAGAAAAGAAAAGTAAATAAATACAAAGAAGGAAAAAAACAGAGAATGAGAAAAAAGAAAAATAAAGAGCAGAAAAAGTCAGGGGAGAAAGAGAAAACAAAAGAGAAGGAGAAAAACAATTTTTAAAAAAAGGGGAAAAAAGAAAAAGAGATGAGAAAAGGAAGAGTAAAAGGAAAAAGAAGTAGCCTAAATGCTGGGTTTCGGGTAACCAGTCCGTGAGGAAATGCTGACAGGGGTCACTGTGGCATAATCTTTCATTCAGCCCCAAAGCTGTCACATCCTCCCCAGATGTCTGAAACATAGATATAAATTTTCATTATCCAGCAGAATAGGGGCAGAGGTACACAAAATGATTTTTTTAGCAATCAAATTATGGCTCATTGTCAGATTATGTGTAAACAGTAATTTTGTGAAGTTTTCCTGTGGTCATTTATCTACAACCATGTTACTAGTACTGCTGAAGCTGAAATAAAAAAGGAAGGCTTTTCAAATTACATTATTGTCTTCATAATCAAATTGAGGGACCATAAAAACTGAATAAAAAATTAATATTATTATGGAGGAATTTTGTGTTACCCAACTAAACAGTGAGGTTGCAATATTTTTTTAATGAAAGCAGAGAGGATGCACCCCTTTAAAGGGATGAGGAAAAACTGCTGGTAGTGTATAAAGCTAAACTGAGGTATCTAGTAGAACTCTGAAATCTCAGTATTTTCTCCAGGTTGGGTGAGCACAGGGTCACACCAGGGTGCAGCTGAGCAGCTTCTCAGGAGCTCTGCAGACCCTGGGCCCCGGAAGCCAAATGCTCCAGTGGACAGCCATGAGCCCTCTTCTGCCTGAACCAAGGCAAACAAATGGAGAGGGAGCTGTATTTCTTATGGAAAGAAAAAACGGGTTGTGTCATAATATTTTATGATACTTCAAGGTGAATTCAACTAAGTGTTAGGAACACGCAGCTTGCCTAGATCCTAGGTGGTTAAGATAAAGATCTTGCTTAATGACCACCCCTGGTGACAATAATCACGGGATAACCTGATAGTTTAAACAGGTAAAATATTCCTTACAGGTGACGGCTTTGTAGCAGTGTTAAAACATACACTTTGCTCTCTGGTCCTGCCCTGCCTTCAAAAAAGCTGAAGAAATAGTTGTGCTGGTGGCTTAGTTCACAAACCGAGGGAAAAAACGCCGTGTTTTGTTTTCCCTTGTTTACAAGACAATGATATTCATATTTCTTCACGCAAGACAGTGACACCCATAGTTCTTTGTGTCAGGAGGAAGTTGCGAGGCAGAATCCCCGCAACGTCTCTGCGAAGGGCTGGTGTGCTCAGAAATGCAAAGCCCACAGCATTATCTGCTTTATTATCTTGCTTTGGGACTGTACCAAATGCTCTGCAAGTCTGGATCACTGTCACCCCGTTACGATGAAAGAAGTGCCTTCGGTTATGAACCACTCCGGAGACACCAGATTAGAGTTCAAAGGCTGTTCCTTGCATTAGCAGCAAATGCAGGAATTCTGAAGCAAAGTGATATACTTAGTGTGAGCTTTTGCATATCACTTTGCTATTTTGCTCCATAACCGCCGTGCAGTAGTCGGAGCTACTGTGTGAACCTAAGCTCCCTATGAGTTGAAAGTTTGGGGCATGTTTATTGGATAACCCAGATTCTTTTCTAGTAGCCATCAGCAAACACTTTGTATATGTCACAAGCCTCCCACTCCCTTCCAAGAGATGAGGATTGGATGGAAGGAGGAAGAAAAACGTGGCTATTATAGATTAAATACATCCCCCGGAAGAACTAAAGAATGCCCGACTTCAATTTCATACAAGGCATACAGAGAAAACTCAATATTCGCATTTAATCTGGGAAATTCCACTTGGAGAGGGAGTTTTATGGATATCAAGAGCCAGATTTCCCGCTATAACAGTCTGGCAATGCATTTCCCCTATCTTGGACTCAGGCAAAGCTGACGGAGCCAGCTTGGCCACCTCCCTGAAATGGTGCTCCCCGCTCTCCCACAACAAAGTACCACATCAAAAGCTGTCCCAGCCAGGGAACATCAGGAAATGTGTTTGGGCAAGAGGAGTCTAAGCAACCCCACCCCCAGCTCACACTCCCTGTGTCCAGGGACTTCTGTCTTGGGCCGGCGATTTTATTAAAAAATCCCACAACAAATTCCTGCTTTTGGTACTACGCAACCGACGCACAAAATGATGCTGGGTCTGCTTTAAATTAAAACAAAAGTTGCAGCAGATAGGATCTCTGATACATACTGAGTTGCTTTTCTCATCTGAGATTCTTCCTCAAACAGCTAAAAACAATTAGGATAAATGAGTAGATACAAAGGTCAGCAGTACAAACAATTCTGGGAAAACCAGATAGCTCACTGGATAGTTCCCTTACTTCCGTCACCGCAGAATGAGTAGATACAAGTCCAAACGCACTCCCAGCGATCTGATTAGAAAGATATCCAGAGCTCCTACACAGCTTTTGTGGTTTCATCTCTTTTTTTTTCCCCCCTAGCTGAATTGCCTCTGCGTTGCCAATCCACCCCAGATCTGGCGAGGCTGAGGCTTTGCTGCAGCAGGAATTCTTAGGGTGTTTTTGCCATCTTATGGCGGAAGGTGCCGGAGCCCGTATGGGAACGTCGGCATGTGGCACTCTGGCACGTGAATGTCATTCCTTGGGAATATTAGTCATCCCAGTAATGTCTAATGACATCACTCTGGAAGGAAATAGAACAAGAGAAAAATCAATGGACAGCAGATACCTACCTATTATGAACTATAATTGTGCATTTACCAGTCTGCCAAGCCATAAATCTAGTAGTTTAAAACCCATTTTAGCATACATTCATATATGTTACGAGGCTATTAACACAGGGGTGAATTATAGCAAACAGGCTTCTGAGCAGAGTCAGGGTATGTATTTTTAAAAATAATTATAGCGTTCAGCACTGTAGTTAAGACTCAAAAGGGTTTTGTATTCCACCAGCTTTTATCCCTAACCAATCACAATGGCAATGAATACATCGTCTCAGATTGCAACTTTCCAGCCCTGAACTCCTTCCTTGCAGCAAATATTGATCATGGGGGGCAACCAGAAAGGCCCTTGTTAAGAAAAACTAGGAAATAATTATTGTATGGGGTTAGGGCCAGACTCAGTTCTCACCGAAATGAGGGCAAGCCCTTTCACTCCTTTTATTTTGTGTTAGATTAAACTATTTAAAAGTCTCAACTCCGAAACGGACAAGTTAGAAAAGCCTGAATTAGGCCTCCAGAGATGTTTGGAATAGTGTTTGCCTTGGCCAACAGGCAGTGTTAATAATTCAGGCTGATGGAGGAAAGAGCCGCAGCAAATGGCAGATTACACACCAACAGATTAGGAACAATTGTGCAAATACTTCTGCTGTGGTAGCTCAGGAAAAATCCCTTTCTTCTCCTGGCAGTGGTCTGTCATGTAAGGAATCCTTAATAGGTTTTGTATGAGCAAATAACAATGATTTTTGGTCAAGAAAATACAGTTTTTAAAATAGTCATTTTGATGAGGAACTCATGGGAAATGGGTATTAAAACACCAGAAAGACTTACTAATGATAGAGAACAGATACCCATGGAGATTAGTACATGGTCACAACACCAGCCAGAAATGAAAAAGCAGCAGTAGTAGTGCAGGAAAACTTAGCTTTTCATTTAATATTGCAACCCTCACTCACTCAGTTGAGTCCACCATAAACATCAAAGAGGTTTGAAGTGCACACAGAAACTGCTGCCCGGGAGCACGGATCTTAATTCTGATTGGAGTGCTTGACTTGGCTTCAGCCCTAACACTTCCATGAAACATAAATTGCAATTCCTAAATATACTGCTGTTGTTACATATGGGGAAATACGACTGTCCTCTCCCATTTTCCTGAGACTGCAGCCCAAAGCCACCATCTTTAAAACCCCTTAAACAGTAAATGCATGTTTTACATAATCTTCTACCAAAAGGACTTTCTTTTTTCCTAGATAACATAACAAATTCCTTTAACTCAGCACAAAGGTAATTTAGTACTTCAGGGATATATTTTTGGCTTTGGCAAAACTGCAGCCTCTGCTTTAATTGATTTTGAGTCAAATTCCTAAAAATTATAAAGAAACTTGAAAAGTTCAAGGAGATCTCAGTCCAATTCTTCCCCCCTCCCCCCTTTATTTCTTTTATTTTTTAAATATTGCACTCACTGATTTTGCCAGTGGTATCAGTTCTTCCAGTTGCTCATTAAGAGGTGGCAATCAACAGGCTCACAGTCAGACTAAATGACTTCAAAAACTCTATTACCCTTTTAAAAACGTGTATAATACATATGTGAAGCTTATCAATTAGTGACAGAACTAACAGGATATCTCATGAGTGTGTGAATAACAAGGGAAAAGGTGGTGAGGCAATAACTGAAGTTTTAGGAGATGTTGCTCCGGCCCTTCAGAGGAGGACATGCTCACTGAAGTGTTACAGTGGGTGCCACAAAACCAGATATTTGTACCAAAAAAAAACCCTAACATTTATCTTTATTGCAGCAGTTCTTTCATGATGGGTAGAAAAAGAGGAGAAACTTCACTACACATTTCCCCGCTGCTGGAGCTCGGTGGCTTGTTTTTCACAACACCCACTCTGTTTTTCTGCTATTACATGATCTTCCCCTTCACGCCGCGGGGACAAGCGCGCAGCCTCCCCACACACCCAGCCTCTTCCTCCCAAATACTTATCTCAGATTGATGATGTGGTGCAGGGCCCACAGCTGACAACATGTGCATGAACTCAGTTTCCACACGGTTTTCGCCAGGATACGAAGGCTCGCTTTCGGGGCCAACGATTTAACGGCAATAAATATTTACTTGCAATATGTGGATTCCTAAGGTCATATTGCAGCTCCAGCAGTTGCTTTGCTGAGTAAGTCTTTCTTTTAAGGACGCTTCTTTGTGGAAGACATCATCTAGTTTCTAAGTTTTAGTTTTTCATTAAAATGTAGTGGGTAGTGTTCTTAACTGGACATGTTGATCCCCAGTGCCAACATTCTTTTGAATCAAAACAAAGTTATTCAGAACTCTAAATATAGGCATGGGAGCCCAATTTGAGGCATCCATTTTTAAAACTTTTGGTGCCTTTCCTAACAGTTCTCCTTGCCTTTTTTCCAAAAGTGAATCCCACCCTCAACTTTTTCATAGGTTTTCAGTTCCTAACTCAAGCATGAAAATCTCCAGGATTACTCCACATCTGCTCATATCAGCAACCTTATTTACATCCTAGTGAGGTGACACCTCTCCCATCGTGCCATGTCAAGATTGCTTCTCAGCTGTGAGATTTTTTGAAAGCATAATTGGCATTTTTGTAATACACCAGCCCAACTTTGGTATTTACTCCCTTTCCAAAGCGTGCTATGAGCAAACCACAACCAGAGTTTTCTTGGGAGCCAGGTTTATCTGCTGGGAGACTGATTCTGCAGGATCTGGAGAAATCAGACAACCTAAATATCGTAGGATGAAGCAAAATGCCAAAGTGGAGCTGGGACTGGAGAAGGATAGAACTTCTCTAAATAGGCAGTAGAAAAAACTTATGAAGACCTTGGCTTGTGCTCGCCCGTTATTGAACTGCTCCCGCCATAAGAGCTCTGTAATTACGTAAACACAGAATAAAAGAGTTTGATCCAAATCCCTTTGAAAGACTCCTTTTGACTCCAGTGACCCTTAGATTAGCCCCGAAACTAAGAGATGGCAGATTCTTGGGATATGAGCATCATCTCCTCCAATGTGCAAGTATTTCCATCTTGTGGGGTACTGCTACCATTTTTGTGCAACACAAATTAGAAATAAAACATACTAATGGGCTATCTAATATTTCCAGTAGATTTTAAAAAATACGAATTCCAACTTAATCCTATCTTTTCCAACTGCCAAGATGGGGAAGGGATTTATATTTTCCTCTAACTCTCCCAAACTTATTCCAATCCTTCCTCAATTTTTTTATGAAGCCCTTGAGTGAAGGTCAATTTTTAACAAGCTCTCAACCTTTTGGCACCTTCTGTTCCTTTTCAGATCATTTTGATATTTTAGCTATTTCCTGGCCTGCTTTCAGTAGTGGTGTGCAGGTTTTCATTTGCTGAGTTGTAAATAATTATGCTCTGCTGTCCTGGATTTGTCTTCCACATTCCATCTGGGATGAGATGGGCCAAATAATTTCCTGTTTTCTATATGCAAATGATAAATGCCCATATTTGACATAGCTTTCAGTAGTTTTCATGCTGGAAACTTTCCTGATGCTTCTCTCAGAGCATGATATATAAGGTGTCAGGTTTTATTGTGTGAATATCTCAGTGCTCTGCTCCAATGGACAGCATTTTTCTCAATTTTTTTTTTTTTAACCTAGAGAGTCAAAATGCTTTGCCAGTTAGAGGATTTAATATTCTAATAGAGGGCAGGAAGCAAGTAAAGCTATGTGACAGAGCAGACACTGCCTGCACTCTAAGTGTGGTGAAGGACAACAATTATCACTCCACAGGGAGTGATTAGGCCCACTGAAGCTTGAGTGATTACCCTTCCCTTTGCTGACCCTATAATCGGGCCTAGATCTCTAAAGTTATGTGCAATTTTTAGAAGACAAACTCCTAAGGAAAGCACGAGTAGCTCTCACATCATGCACATGCAGATAATCCCAGAGGCAGAGCAGCAAGAGCAAATATCTGCTATAGAGTCTTTATATTATATCAATACCATTCAAATTCTACTATCTGTGCAATAAACTCTGAATAATTAGTAGGAGGAAGAGAAAGAGTAATGCAATAGGACAGAGCAGCAGTTCAAACTAATAAGAGGTCCTTATTTACCAGCACTGGCACAGGGTGCATGGGTTTTTCTCACGGGGTTTGTACACAGGAAGAGAATGGCACTATCTTAGGCACTGGTCTTGCCAAAATATTTCAAAAATGCTGAGGTTTTCAGTAGCAGTCAGTGGACTGAACAGGCCAAAGCATACTAGTGAGAATAAGAAAAGTAATCAAAATAGTGTTTCAAATGACAAGAAACTGTGAAGTGGGCCAGTTTGTTTTAGGGGCCTTTTGCTCCTATAATATCAATTATTTATTCAACAACATAAGATAAGAATTGAGAACACAATTGTTCAGGGGAAGTCAAAATGTTCCCCTTCACCAATTTCTTTGGTCATTGCATTGAGGGAAAAGCGAGGCCTGCAGCACAGATAAACCTCACTGCATTTACCCCTTGCCCTTACCTCACTTCCTTCTGACAACAACTCTAGGGTGAGCAGATAAGATTATAACCCATCTGCTCCGTTTTAGAGTGACAGGTGTGTACCTTTCCAAAGCCAAAATGCAAAAGCTCTCACTCAGCTCGAAGGCTGTGGGGCTGTGTTTATGATAACTGTCCCTGCCCAAGGATATAGGGAGCATTTTAGCTGCCCTGTAAACTCCTCATTTTTAACCCTAAAAGAGCATAATGAGATAAAGATGAAGCTGTGCGAGGCATTGGATGCACTTGGGAGATAAGTCAGCCAATTATCTGTAACATCAGAGCAGGCTCTGTGCACAGCATCCCCTGGTCCTTGAGTACCTGCCGGACACACGCTGAAATCATTATCTCAGAGCCCGTCAGTCTGCGAGGCTGGGCTCAAATACTCCTCTGCCAAGACTGGGAACATAATATTTGGCCAATTTAAAACACTTGAGAAGTTAAACCTGAGGAGGGGGGGATGCTTCAGATTGGGATGTCATTTCCAGTATTTGTACCGACTCCAGAGAGCCTCAGATCACGGCTTTCAACCCCAATTTCTGAGAGATCCTCAGGCAAATAATCACATTCTCTAGTCTCAGTCAAATACGTGTAGGACGGTAGACAAGAAGCATTTGTCTGATGTCTTGACTTAGGACCTTAGCAACAGCCAGAGAGAATGAGAAAGAAAATCCGTTTGGATGAAAAAGTCTTCACTCTGTTTAGCTGAGGAGCAAATTGTGCTACTGTTTCGTTCTGCTTTTGCCATTAGCTCTGTTATCATGTTGCTGGCAGCATTTCTCATTTCAACCTGCTCACCACATGTGCATGTGCTTTCTGTGCTACTAATTGCCTCTTTTTGACAATATCATCTATACGTGCACACCATATTGCTATTTTTATCACTCTAAGCCTATTAATGGCCAGACTTATAGTTCCCAAAGGAATTAATATTAACCAGCTCTCTAAATATTGTTCGTGTCTTTCAAAAACTCCTGACTTTTAGAGCCTGACTCTGGTTGTGTGTAATTGGGCTGCTGTATTTCATCCTCTGGGGCCTGGAGTCTTGAGTTTTGAAAGTGTAGCTCAAAAAAATTTATGAGAGTGATATTAATAATCAGGAAAGGCAAAAACTTAGGAAAAGTAAACAACTCATTGATCATGGCTGTTTGCTTACCTAGGGTCAAAATCTGCCCTCAGATATGCATGTGCAAGTTCAGTGGGTCCCATACATACAGATTTCTGTGGAAAGGATTTGGCCTTAGATGACTTCAGAGGTTTCTTTGTCAGCCCCATTTCCCAGAGAACACCGAACACTCCTACGTGTATACACCAGCTTAGGCTTCTCTGCCAGAAAGAAAACAGTTGTAAGGAGATACTCATTTACCAGTGCCCAGAGAACGTGACAGAATTTTGACGAGGAATTTTATACCCCTAGTTAGGCTTAAAAAAATAAATGGTATTAACATGCCACTCAACAAACTGTCCCCACACTGCTGGGAACCGTGCGAGGCAGATAACAAATGTGCAGCAAATGAGAACAGGGTTGTGATTCACTGTAATTCCCAACAAGACAAGACTCCTAAGAATACATAACATTCCATGTAATTTGGAGTGGGAGAACTCCAGACAGCAGACGACTGCGTTCCCCGTGGAAGAAACGTGAAATTAATATAATCAAAGGGTTTTAAAGCAGCTTAATCCTATAGCACTGGGAGGCAGAGGAGAGGGGTTTAACATATCACACATGTCACTGTGGCCCCCGATGGTGAATGTAGAGCATGGTGGTGTCACAGACCCCAACTGGGGGCACCTGGGGGGGGTCTGCAGGCGTTGGGACACTGCTCAAAGGAGTAGATCACTCCTACACATCTACTGGAAAGCTCTTGCTGGAGCCAGATGCTCAGTGATTAGATACTGGAGACCCCAGTGCTGCAGAATCTAAATCCTTCTCTGGAGCTTGGGTGTAAATCAAGACCGGCTGGTGGCCTATTGCAATTTTTAACCTCTTTTTCACAGAATCATAGAATGGTGTGGGTTGGAAGGGATTTTCAGAGGTCATCCAACCTCTCTGCAGTTGCCATTAATCAGCATAAATGCCCATTTTCTAGGAAGCCTGTGAGTAGACATGTGTTGGCATTAAGATCTACATCTCCCTTATCAAGCACACAATGTTTCACTCCACATCCCACTTTTTCTGAAGGGGGGTGGAAAGCTGGACAAACACTGGGAGGCTGAAATTTAATCTAGAAAGGATGCAACTGGTGTAGGCAAGATAAAGCATTTTGAGGACTATCAACTCAAGGAACTAAAGCACTGATTTGCATTCCCCTACTGTCCCAACTGTTGTTTTTTCTCTTTTTCTGACCAGGAGATGAGTCCCCTTCTCAAGAGTGCAATTCAACAGAAGACAAATGAAAGACAAATTCCAGGAATCGTGTCCCTGGGGACCACGGTTTATCATGAAGCAAGGAAGCAGTTTAGGAAGGGAAAGAAGGCCTCTCAATTTTTTTAATATGCAGCCTAATTACTGCAATGATCCCTCACATCATTAGAAGGCGTGCCAATATTAACTGCATTTGATTAATTAGGTAATGTCCTGCATTAAAAAACAGGCTTCACTCTTTTGTTTGAAGTCTCTTTGAAGAAAGGGATGACTGGAAATAAGGAAGAGTGACATCATTTTTCCTTGTATTTTTTTTCCTGAACTCTTAAGGATTTCTTCACTCATTTATACTTATCAGGACAAAAGTCATCTCAAAACAGGATTGAGGCCAAAAGAAACCATTTTAGATAAACTTATGTCTTGATCAGCATTATTTTTTTTCCTGCTTTATATTAAAAAAAAAAAAATAAAGCAGATAAGACACCTTTGCACATGCAATTACAGATCCCTAAGGGACAAACCAGGAGCTTGCAGTGAGTGGGTGCCCTGCTGACTCAAGATGCTGTTAGGGAAGCATGCCGAAATGAGAATCAAATAGAAATTACTGTTCTCTGATGCAACAGGGTTTAAAAGTGGAGCAGTGATCTTGATTGATCTGGTCTACATACATACAAGACTGATTTTGCATGTAAATACAGTGAAAGAAATGGGGAGGACAAGCCAACACTGACTCATCCTAGAGAAATGAATCTAGAACTACTGGCAACAACAAGGATCTAATTCTGACTTGTCCCACCCTGACGAAAATTTTGTGAGAAAAGCTCAAAATTCATTGTTGTCAATACCCATCTGAGCCCTAGGATGGAATCAGCCTCAGTTACCCTCAAATGGCACCACCAGAGCCAGCGCTGGAGCCTGATCTGAGTGATGCCTGTTCAGCACATCTCCTGCCCCAGTTTATGCCAGGGAATTAGACTTAGGCTGCATTTTGATGCTGAGGATGTCAGTATGGATCCTCTTGGGTGTGTGGTCTGGCCGGCGCTCAGGCTGCTCACTTTCATCCACGCTGAACCTTTCACTTGACTTTTGACCTTTCACTTGGCACTGTCCTGTCATTTCCTTGGTTTCACAAATTTTAGCCTCTCACTTGACCTGTGAACTGTGACCTTTCACTTGACCTCTGATCTCATAAATTCTAGAAGCTCGTACACGTAATCGTGGAACAAATAAACAAAGCCTCCGCGAGACACTGCCGCCGAATGCAGCCCAAGGGACTGGGGAGCAGGAGCCCAGCCCCAGCATCCCACTTCACCCCTGGACGTGTCCCTTTGTTCTGGCCAGGACTGGCACCTCGTCAGTGGGAAGTGCATCATACGCTGCCACAACCATCTACCCACGCCTGTGTGTTGAGTCATGGCAGTGGAAAGGGATGTGGGATTGTACAGCCTCCAACTCTGCTACGGATGAGCCTCATCCACTAACCCGTGCAAAATATTGTGACTTCCAAAGCCCTTTACCTTACCAAATAAAATCACCAAAAGGAGTAGAAGCCTCTCACCGTAGGTGTTGAACTCTCACCACGAATCTCCTGAACCCTTTTCCCCTTCTTGCCAATGCCAGTCCTAAAGGCTTCAAACACAAAGCGATGCTCAGCCGTCAGTGCAGTGTGACGGTGCATGATAAGGGAACTCGTGGTAAATCAGCTTGCTGAGATGGTGCTCTCAGCTGAGAACAGCTCTGCCTGCACCAAACCCAGAGCAGGGCATGCACGGGGGATGGCAGAAACAGCAGCAAATATTACAGCTGCATGACGTTATCAACTTATTGCAACATAAATTAATCTCCCATGTGAAACAACAGTAAAGGTGAAATTTCAGGGTCAGTGGTAGCTTTACAGAAGGACGAGGTCTTCAGAGAAACTTCCAGCACATACATCTCCATACATAAGTAACCTCAAAGAATGCAGGTATTTTAGTGGTCCAGTCATTTGGTTTTATTGCACATTCAAATTCTTTTCACCAATCCTCAAATGTATAACATGAATATTGCAGGCACAACTTATAACACTGCTAACCCAGAGCAAACCCCAAACTATGTGTTTTGTCTTCTTTCTCTTCTTGGTAGAGGGAAAGACAGAGATTTCAAGAAGGATCTCAAAGAGATTTAAGGATACATCGGTGTCAGGTGCCTTGGAAGCAAAGCAGCTTCTCTTTGGTGTTGCGGGGACCTAAAGCCAAGCAAGCGGCCGAAGCAGCTCACATGTAGAGTGTAATTGTACATGAGCAGGAAGCAAGGTGACATGGGAGACAGACAGGAGCAGAGCCAATCTGCCAAGCCATCGCAGAGGAGCTCTCTAACAAAAACCAGCTGGGGGACCTCTGATTTGCTCTGACACATAATGTAATGAACCACTGCACGCTGACACTTTACTTGAATTCACTGCGATTTTACATTTTGGAAGCAAACTCTTTTAAATTCATGGGAAGAAAGACTATGCAGAGAAAGCCACTGGATAGAGAGGACAGTCAAAACTTTGTGTTCCTTCAGTTCGAGTAAAAGATTTCAAATTTTAAGGTGAAATTTTGTATGTCACGTGAAACAAAGTGCACCTCACCTTGTAGGTGAACAGTTTTTGTGTGACCTTCATAAAAACACTTTGCAAAATAATAAAGCATCTATGTTGCATTTCCAGTAATGCAGGCTCATCTTCATTAGCCCCTTTGGGGAAACCTCTTGGCTTTTTTGTTTCCTCAGGAAGACTGTCAGTAGGTCTCTTCTCACTTATAAAAGCTTCACTATAAGCTTACCGCACACATGGATCTGAAAATCGATGCTGAAGATAGGCAACACTTACATTTATTCCAGGATTTCTGTAACATGATTTTCAGTTATCTTCCAGCTTGACTGGAAATGTCAAGGAGCTGTTGTTGGAAGGAAAAGGCGAGTGGTACGGGTTGAAGGAAAATTTTGAATGGAATGCGTGATGCGTGGATGATCCACACAGAGGATGGGACAATTTTCCCTCTGTGCTGGTTAAATCCTTTCATTAGTGACTTTATCAGAGAGTAGGGCTGTGTAAACAAAAAGAGTATAAGTTGTTTGACATTCAATAACAGAAATAGCCAGTGATCTGTTACAAAACCGAAACTCATCCTTCACCCCTCAGGACCGAGAAAGGCTCATGGAGTGGTGATTAGGGATGACTGTGTGGTATCAAGCAGGCACACCTCGATAAGGACCAAAGCATATCTCTATGAATTAAGCCAAGGGATTATTCACTGTGTTACACAACCCGCTGCTGTGTTCTCAGGGACACCGCGTGCGACTGAGTCACCCACGGAGAATAAAATCCAGCCTGGAACAGGTTTACAATAGGGTTACTTGGACAGACCGTCTGTGAGAGGGAACCAAAGGAGCCTGGATTGTTTAGTTTAAGAAAACAGAAGAACCTGGCAATTCCTACCCAGCTCTGCTTCCCACCGGCCTCAGTGGGAATAAAGGCTGCTGGTTTCCTGACTTTACTGGGGGTTTTGTCGTTGAATACAATGGGAGCAGAATCAGATCTTGAAGAAGAAAAACAGAATTGGACCCAGAGGAGCCAGGGCTGGGAAAGACCCAGCACGTTCTGGTTTAAATTGAGCAGGGCTATAAAAAGCTAATAAAACTCATATTGAAATATGAGCTAAAAGAAGCGCATATCACTGAATTATGTCGGTCAAGACAATTAATTGAGTTTAGTACTGGATATATATAATTTTTGACATGCTTTAATTTATCCCAAGTAATTCTGTGTTGTTTTCTTGTGATTAAACCTGTTTGTTAAAAATCATCTTGCCTACAGACACAGTAATAAAGAGACGAAGCAACTTTTTCCCATGCTTTGGACTCCGAAGCTCTTTCACTGCAGTGTCAAAAGACTGGAATCCCATTTCCTGCCCTTAATTTCAATGACCAGCTCAGTGGTGTTTTACTGTCTATATATTAATCAAGCAGAAAATAAATTATTTTGTTAGACACATCGTTCTATTTCCAAGATAAATCTCAGTAGTTAACTTTTATGGAAACCAAGAGGAGAGTCCAGTGAGGCCCATTTAAAGCCTGTGAGCACCTGAATCCTGTTTGCCTTTTTAAAACTTCCTGAATATGCTCAAAAATCCACTTTCATCCAAACCCAAACAAAGCACCACTGGCTGGTCCTCCTGTGCTCAGAGCAATTAGAATCTAACAGCTGTGATACACACCTGAAATCCTCTTGCTCCCAGTATTTAAATGAAAGAATTAGTCTGTGTTGCACGAACATTCCCACACATCTCTTACAGCCTGACTCTGAAGATGCTCCATTCAGATCCTCTGCAGCAGTATTTGATGTAGAAGGGACAACTACAGCTTTTAGACACTGTGCACAAAACCACAGTGTGGATAAATATTGGCAAGTCACTGACTAGAACCTAATGGCAAACATAACTATGAAATTTAGCAAATACATCCATTTGCTTACACCCCACTGAGGTGACTTGACTGTCCTTGGGAGCAAGGGGGATGCCAGTTTCAGATGACTTCCTGAGGCATCAGGGGTGGCAGGAGCAGGGCAGAGGTCTGGGCACGCAGGGAGCAGCCAAAACCCAGATCACATACTCTTGATTCGGTTTAAGCAGCAGTATCTGACTTGGAAAACAATGAGCATCTCTTTTATAGCAAGCAGGAGCACAAAGTGATTCAGACAGGGAAGTTTAATCATTCAGGGATATTTCCTGGGACAAATTGAGCGCTCAGATAGCTAGCAGTTTTCTATCATCTGCTAGGCTTTTGGCTCCACTTCCCCCTCTGATTAGAGCTCCAGCTGTAGGTCACATGAGTGATCACTCACTCATGGCACGTGGGATTTGGGATCATCCACGCATCCTCCACAGGATCCCTGTTTCCATCCACTGCACACCGGCTCTGCTCCTGGCCCCCTTCCCCCTCCCAAAACCTGGTCCCTGCAAGCCCAGTCCTCACTACAAGACTGACATAAAGTACAAATAAGTTAATGAAACCGCAATATTTTTTTCTACATAGACCTGGACTGTTTCAGCCACGAGCAATGTGAGCAGCCACAGGTGTTGCACTAAATAAAGTAATAGAAAATGTCTCCATTGTAACAGTGGAAGCCCTGTTTCAAAATCCCTCTCTGCTTTTTATTAATAGTTGGATTCCTTTCTATCAGCAGTCATAACTGCATTTACCTTATTTTTCAGCAAAAATGTTTTGCTAAGAAAAGATCTACTAAAAATTACTACTGCTTTTCGGTCAGTGTGTGCTTGAGCAAGCTTTCAATCTTTTCACAGAAGGGGAGAACATAAACTTGTGATTCAGAAAAGAGAGGAAACCAGGGGTTACAAAGGTTGGGAGGCCAAGTAGTATGAAACAGACCCCCTCCGTCAAGTAAAAATCTTGGCGGGATAACTAGAAACAGACCAGCCCTAAATCCAAGGGTTCATGAGCAGTAACATAATTAGCTGGAATAAAACTAATATTCTAGTGTTAAATTTCACCTCAACACAGACCAGCACTTATTAGGCAGAAACTGGTGAGAATGAGGAAAGATGTGTTTCATTTAAGAAATTTACACCGAGTGGGAACGTGCACACAGGGGTTATTTCCTAAAAAGCCCATTTGGATGCTCCAAGTGACTGCGGTCGCATCAGCTGCCCCGCTCCAAGGTGGATGCATTTGTCACCCTTGCCCAAAGTGTCTGGAAAAGCCCAGTCCACCAAAATCCTGAAACATTTGTTCCTGGGAAAAGAACCACAAATACACTGGAAAAAATGTTGAACAGGAAATGTTTGACCACTGCTACATCGCAAGATATCAAAAGAATTTCACATTGGCTACTTCCTTCTTTGAGGGGAGGCAGGGGGTGCTCAGCTCGAAAATAAAATGGCCCCAGAGGCCCTACCCAAACTCCCCAAAAGAGCTGAGGTTTCAGCAACAGTAAACACACTTTCTCTTTTCCTTTATTAGCCAAATAGGAGCAAAACCTTCAACGATAACACACATGGCAAATATTGGTGCTGAGAGAGGAGATAAACAACGCCAGAGATCCGCGGATCGGGCGCAGGAAATTCCAGCCATCTGATGAGCTGTTGGCTTAACGAGCAGCTCTTCACATGTCAGCGGCCAGCAAAGGCTATTTTGTTTTTTTGCTGGTTCCCTGGAAAGTCACAGGCAAGGCAGGGGCAAAGCAAAAGCAAGGCGAGGCGTCGGGAAAGGCATGGCCGGGAAGGAAGGCAAGGCTGCCCTCAGGCAGGGCAGAGGACGACTGGGTGCAGAAGCAAGCGGAAAACCTGTTGCTTTCTGGAGACAGACGGGTGTGTGTCTGCCCCCGAGACCGCCGCGCTACAAATTCCGAGCTGCTCCCGCGGCCTTGTCGCGGCCTCGCCTCGGGCAAGCCGCGTACGGTTTCTTTTTGAACAAGCTATCTTTTAACACTCACAACCGGGATGATTTAACAGAAAGAGAGCGTCTCAATTTTTTGCGAGCGACATCCCCCCTAGACTCTACCCAAACAAAGCTACTAATGTGTGGTCATTTTCTTGGCAGCGCGGCTGCCTGCTGATAACACCGCTGCCTGCTATTCTCCCAGGAGCGGGGCTGCTGGAAGACTGCTCCCTACCTCATCCCCTGATGCTTCTGATGCGGGTGATCCTCCGACTGCACGGCGCCAACCACAACATGCTACCCACCGTGAGAGAGCAGGACACAGGCTGCTCTAGTCAGGAGTTATCGTCTATCATACTGATTGACGAAACCAAGAGTGAGCAGAAAAAATAAACACGAACAGAGGCTGCAGTGTATGGGGCAGTCAGCTGGGAGTTTTAGTATTTGGCCTTGGTGATCCTACTCTCATGGTAGGTTATCTTTTCCTTGTGCTATCATTTATCATAACTTTGAGGGCCAGAGGGAGAAACAAACCTACAATTTTTCTATTGGTTACATTCATTAAACTCTTCTTTTTTTAGCACCACTTCCTTTGCCCCTAATAACAATCCCACCCCCTCGATCTGTATTCCCTAAAGAACAGTGAAATCAAATCTAAGTACAGTCCTCCCCTTTTACTCCTATTACAGCAATAGACCATTGCAAGCAATTAACCTCTGTTATTCCATCAGACCCAGGCCTCAGCCGCACGCTCGCCCGGCAGTGCCTGGCTGCAGCCAGCATTAACTCCTGCCTCAGCTCCCTCCATCCTGGCCCCCAACATTATTTGGGCAGAGATGCTGGTTTTGTCACGGCCGTCTCCTTTTCAAATAACGCCAGTTGACTTTCGCAGGCACGGCCCAAGTTCTGTATTGGGCTTGACAGCCACCATAAAGCACTCCCTGAAGTGTCAGTAACAAAGATGATTTGTATGGGTCTTGCAGTCGTCCCCTCTTCTAATAGCCTTCTCATTCCAGCACTGAAACACCGAGCAGAGAGCAGCTGCTTAAAGCTGATACAAGCATTTCTTCTCTCAGCAGGCCATTCTTGCATAACCATTTATTTTGCAGAGTTTTAAAGTGCCTGAAGGATTTAATTATGTACATAGACAACCCCTATAAACTCTATTCTAGGCTTTTTATTGACTTTTGTGCCAGGCAGCTCTTAGGCATTTCAATTAAGTGTTTTTTTATAAGAAAAGCAACAATATAGTAAAAGAATATATTCTTTATAGATAGTTCCAAACAGTTTGTGCCGATTTAATAAAGTTTATTTAATTGATGAAGATTTAGAATATCTTATGCTACAACTTGGAATACATGTCCTTTTGGACCATGGATCTGTTTAAAGGGGCCTGCCAGGACCATTTAGGTACCAGGGGAAAACAGCTTGGATCTGATTACTTAATCCTAATAACGTGTTGTGAAACTTTAGGAGGCTACCTGTCATTTAGCATCGTGGTCAAAACTGAAGTGGTAAATAGCTAAGAGCTGAAATTTGGCATTGTCTCGGTCAGGGTTTTAGGGATCCTGGAGTGGGATAGAAGAAATGTTCCGTGTTCCCAAATTTTCCGGAAAGGCCAATGTTGCCTTTATCTGCTTTCTAAACTATTTACAAGGCTTCTGCAAACCTGCCTTCATTATGGTGGAGGATATTTCAGTCCCAGCAGGTGGCCAACAGGAGAGCAGGCCTGTTTGTGAAATATGTAATACCCTTTTCATATACTTTAACCAGAAATGTGCACCTCAACAGCCCTCCTAACCCTTCTAATTTCCCTTTCTCCTCTTAATCTGCTCTGCGAGCCATGAGCATGCATTAAAATCTCCCTAAAACATTTCACCCAGAGGCAATGTAATTCCGCAACAAGCAACCAACATTTCACAGCTCTGGAGTAATAGATTAATTTGAACCTAATGTTGCCCGTCGTTTACTGCTCCAAATGTTCTGGTGTAGACATAGCCCCGAGGCGCAGCGCTGTGGCATGCGCGGCTCCTGGAACCAAAGCTACAGTTGGCTTCACATCTGTGCATCACATTTGCCATGTGCCTCATTATCCCGCGCCCCACTGTGCCTACCTGTCCCAATCAGCTTCTCAGCCACAGGCTATCCAATTTTTTTCCCCCCCCCGACTAAGGATCTTTGTTCTCCTTCTCACTTACTAAATTTTTGCGAGACCTCTGCACCCAAGCAGTAGGGATTCTGCGCATGTGAACCTCCGAGCTCCTCCAGGTTCTTAATTCTCCATTAGGAGCAGGAAAATTACAACATTAAGTCTCCGACATGTCACTGCATAAATTGTACCATTTGCAGAATCTAATATAAAGTCGGTGACTAAGCACATAAGCATGTAATAAAGAACTGAGTTGTTTGTTTTGACTTTAACAAGTTCGGTCTGCATCAATTATCTGTAAGTAAAGAAAGAGTAATTTCCAATTCCAGATAAAAACCCCTGTCACAGAAAGAAAAGATTATTACATCCAAAATCAAAACCAACTGTTCCCAAAAGTTTAAAGAGCCAACCTTTTAAAATTCATTGATACAAGAACAAAAATACATATATTTGTGTGTTTAGATGAAAATAAAATCAACTTTTAACAGAAAAGTGTGCCTGTTTTAGTATTTAAAGTTCTGTATTTAATTCTCTATTTATAGAAACGTGCAAAAAAGGCACAGTGCCTTTATCTCAAGCCACTACTGAGTAAAGAAGAGAAAGTAAAATGCAGTCTCGAGCAGGAGCAGGGATTTATCACAAACCAAACATATCACTCTGAAGCCCAACAGCTCATCACTGCATTAAAAGGTTACTTTGTTTTTGCTTCAGCGTACAAAGCACTTGAGTTTGCTTTAAGTTTATATCCTTTGGACTTTTTCCAGTGAGGAGAAATTAAAAATGCTTTTGGTCTAACAGTGCAATGTTCAACCTCTTCAGGAGATGCGGGGGGAACTGGAGCCTAATGGACACTCTGTTCTGTTTCCTTCCAGCAGCACAAAGGGGCCTTGACACAGGTAAAACACCACATTTTTACCTACTCACAGACCCCTCATGCTGGACCTGACATGACTGAAAGCCCCTTATCCAAGCACTATTAAACTGAATAAACTCTGATGGCACAACTGAATTTCCCACCCTGTGAGATTCTGAGGTTCTTGCTGCAAACTTCCCCTGGCATCGTTTTTAACAGTGATTTTTACCTGCCTTTCCCTGAGTAGCTGTCAGTTCTGCCACCAGTCTTACCTGCTGCAGTTTATGAACTATATTAGATTTCTACACATAATTCCAACACACACACTCCTAGCACATTTCATTACATGCTTGAATTAATTTATTCTATATGGAATTTGTTACCTTTACAATAAAAAAAAAAGTTACTATTCATTATTGAGAGCAGACAGATGGAACATGTTCAATTTAAGACATCAATAAGATGTGAGGGGGGGGCGAATCTTATAATCCGTGTGGCACAACCTATTCCATCTGGTACTTCCAACTTGTCTGCCAAGACTTTTTCCTATATAAAAGTGAACGTTTCTCTTTAGACTTAACGGAACATTCTTGGGCATTAATACTCTGCATCTGATTTATAGATAACAAGCAACAACACACACTTAACATACAATATTTGGAAAGCGTAATCTGTTTCATAAGGTAAAGGTTCTGGGCTTGACCTAGGAGAAAACAAAACAAAACGAAACAAAACAAAAACCACAAAAAAAAGCACAAACTCCAGGAAACTGTGTTTATCTGAAAATGTTATCTGGGCACTCAGAACAGAAGCTGCAGCTTTTGCTTTAATGAACCATGAAAGTGATTCAGCAAACTGCTTTGGTCTCTTAAAAACAAATATTAAGCAACACCAATGCTAAATTATACAACAAAAAAAAAATGTTAGCCACCTCTTAACAGGAAAAAAGACCTTTTTAGCACATTCCTACCAACATCCAACATCTAGGAGATAATGCCAAAAACTGTGAGGTTTTGGCATGTGTCAAAATCAATTTTAACTGTTGGTTTAAAGGCTACTCAATTAATGGAAATTTATTTCCAATGAACGTTAAGATAATGGAGCTAAAGCAATCATTTTTCTCAAT